>APFE031626177.1:993-11846 GCA_000404065.3 Pinus taeda | reverse complement strand
GTTCTCATATTTGCAAAACACTTGAAAGTACCTCTTTGTATACTTCATCTATTGATTTGTTCCTAGATTTACACATGTTTAGTATATTTAAAAAGTTCAAGTGTACTTGTTCATATCTTTGAAACCTTCTCTGAAAACAATAAACGAAAACAAGAATGTCAAAACAAGAATATTATAACAAATACTCCTATACTAGTTCAACATTTCAAAAACACATCTAGTTACAATAAATTGGGTTGTAAATATAAAATAGCTTTCAAATATCAAAGAACTAATACATCCTCATCTGCATTTTCTCGATTTGATTAACATAATTGCTCATCTACATTACCTTGATCTTATTAACATAACTGGTTACTAGGCTAAAGTCAACTTGCCCTGAAGGAAATATAATTTCATAACCTTTAGGCAGAAAGATATTAACACCCAAAATAAGGGAATTATGGCCTTTAAATAAATTTTTTACTCAGAATTACAACATCAACCATATGAAGTCTGTAGAGTTGCAAGAAAAATTGTCCTCAATATTAAGATTTGTAGTTAATGGAGACCAAAGAAAATAACAGGTATTGATGGATAATGCCAATCTTTATATAAAAAAAGTACAGACCTTCGGGCTTTGAAAGCTTTCATGACCTCAATGAAGTCATCCTATTTCTCTTTATTATCCTTAAATATGAGACACTAACAGGTACTCCTGAGCTGTATTAGATTATTTAGAAGAAACAAAAATGTCAGAAAATAAGAGGTTAAGGATCATCCTTTTTGTATAAAATTGTAAACAAATGGACTTAGAAAGACTAATTAAGAATGAATCGCTAGAAAGACAAACCGCATCATATCTCAGATATCTCATCATCCCTTTTGTATAAAAATGTAAACAAATGCACTTAGAAAGACTAATTAAGAATGAATCCCTAGGAAGGCAAACCTATCATATCTCAGATATCTGAAGATACAAACAAACCGCACCTATATTGACAAAATACTGGAAATTTTTGAAACCACGGACTCCAAAAGCTTTAAGAAGTCCATATGAACAAGAATATATCATATGGCATGGTTGTTAGGAAAGAAAGAAAAAGAATTTTTTTATGAACAATAATATACCATATGGAATGGTTATTAGGAAAGAAAGAAATTCAACCTACAACTCTCCTCTAGCCATTGTTCTTCCTTTCATACAATTTTCAAATTAAAAATAGAGGATAATACATTTAGACAAAAATATAAATATTGTGTAATGCAGTACCAAGTCCTTTCATTCAGCTCTATAACTCTCTTTTGAAGGGTGCTCCTTGTTGCTCAACTACCTTTACCCACAGCACCATATTCTTCACTCTATCTCTCTTACACACTTGCACACTCACAATGTTGAACAATTAAAATCACACAAGTTCTACTTTCACTTCCTTTGTTTAATTACTGACCACATTGTTTATCCTGTATAGCACTAGCAATGCATGGCTGCCCATACTATACTGAGACATGGGAGAAGAGTTAATGCAAACAAAGGGTTGTGGATTGTTTTATAGAATTAAGTCACATTCAAACTATTGAATCAAATAGCTCCTCCATTAATAACTACATGTACTCACAACATGACTCTTCTTTTTTTCTCTTCAAGGTTGATAGCAGAAGAGAATAATAATACGACAAATACTCATTTTCATTTAATTCATGATAGCCTTCAATGAATCTCAGGGATGACCAACAGTATTTCACAATAGGATGCATTGAATTTCTCCTGTGCATCGTGGTCCTTCACTACCTTGAATGAGTGCTCTCACCAATTGTATTTACTTCCATTCTTAATTCCCATATGTCAAGTCATTTATCTAAACCCTGAAGTCTTTCCCAAGCCCAACACTTTTATCTTGACAATTCTTTAAACTGGACAAATAAATTATTTCAAGCTCCTTTTAGAGAGATTATATGTCACTTCGATCAATGGTATCATATTGTAGGGAAGCAACCTCAGTTGCTATGTTTCTCTCCAACCGCAAACATTCTCAGAATTTTCAAGGACAGTTTTCACTGAAGGTCATATTTGTACCAGCGGACACACAAATGTCACATCATATCATATTTTCGCCAAATTCATGTCATGGTGTCTTCCATGAGAAGGTTCACAGAAGGTCAACAGCTCAGGATAAATTCGATGTCATTTCCTTAAAGAGGGATACTCTATTATCTAGTTTAATGTAAAAGGTAGCCAAATCTAAAGTATTAGGTTAGGTATAAGTTTAGTATGTGCTTGGGATGCTGAATTTTGTTAATAAAATTCCTTGGGAAAGGTTTTGAAAAGTGTAAGAGAGTGTTGGGCCTTTCTCTCGAAGACAATTTTTTCTAAAATTTTTCTTAGTAACAATGATAAGAACCAAAATATAAATATCAATTATATTCATGCTAAATAAATAATAATTCAATGAATTCTGATAACTTAAAAAATCACAAATATTAGCTAGAAAATGGAACATTTGGATAGACACGTTAATGTCCCTTTAACTATTCTTATAAGGTCAATAAGTATAGGCATAATGCATGACACAAGGGAGCATAGTAAGTTCAATTGGTTCAGCTACAATGGATAAAGCAATGACAATTGCAATTAGGAAAATTGTTGTAACCATAGTCCATACAAGAATGGGCCTTTGGTATGGCTAGTGCATGTGCCTCACTATCTCTATGTATTAACCTGATGGAAGATATGATTGGTAAGCCACAATATTTAGGATATAGTACCCTTTTAGACTAGATGTATTCTTGAAGCTTTAGGAAAGGATGCCTAACTAATGAACTAGCCTTGTAGCCTAGGGGGTATGGGAGTTCATATATGAGGATGAGAAATTTGTGGAGTGGTCTATGAGTGGATAATGAACTAGAATTCACACATTTATAATATCTTTACTGCTAGAGAAACTTAAAGTGGAACTAAAATAAGAGAAAAATTTTCAAACAAAGTTTAACTTGACACATGATACGCAAAAATGGGGTGACATTCTCATCTCAGGTGGACATGACTCATTTCTCCTACAAATGTCAACATAGGAAAACATAAAAACAATTCAAAAGCATGGAATTTAGAAAGGTGTTGAATAGTGCAATGTATTTCATTTTTTTTTTTTATTATGACATGCATATCTTAACAATTAGTAACTTGGTATATTATATATTGGTAGTGAGAAAAACTTGTGATTTGTAAAATTTGTTCTCTGTGTAATATGTGTAATCTCTCACACTTTTAGGATGGTGACTCCATCCATCATAAGGCTCTCTCTAGTCAGTGATGATGGATGGAGTCACCATCCAAAATGTTGGAAGGATCACTCATTTTACACAATATGATTCCTGAAATAACTAACATTATGAAAGATTGTGGAAGTATCCAATCACTCAATATTATATATTGGTAGAAAATAACTTATTGAAAAAACATAAAATCAAGAAGATGCACTATCAGTGACTAAGACATACAAATTCCATGAACAACATTGAAAAGAATGAAAAAAGACCCTTCGTCTATGTTTTTGAACAAATCCCTTAGTCTATATTTGTAGAGTGTGGAAACAGTTATATAAAAAAATAGAACAAAACACTTACTCTTGTTTCCATAAGAGATTTCTCACATTGATTGCCATAAAATAAAAAGAAACCCTTACACTCTTTGCTAGTTGCTATGATTTCTGAACTAGTTACCATAGAGATTCCTTTCATGAAATAAAATAAGACCTTCACCCTAGTTGCTATAGTAATATCCAGAAATAAAACAAGATCCTCACCCCAATTGCTAGTTTCTATAAAGGTATCTAGCAATATAACAAAATCCTAGTGTAAATTTCTACAACAAAACACTGGCTACTAGAAAAATTTGTGGAGTGCCTGAAATTAATGAAACACCATATTATTAATGAAAAAATTAATGACTATAGAAATAACACTATATCTATGAAAGAGAAAGTATTGCAAATTTGTTTTTTTTAATATAGAAGTAACCTACAACAATAACAAGTTAAAATATAAAATGTTAGATTGTAATTAATGGAGAAACTTCAAATTGCATGTTTTGTTAGTAATCAAATTAGAAACAATACCATATTTTCAATGTAAATCAAACATGGACAGCTCCCTCATACTTAACTTCTTTATAAAGATAAATCTTCCTAAGACTTAACTTCTTTATAAAGAAACAACTTTGGATAATGTAATTCCACCTTGTTATATTATAAATGTTTTAAATCTTAGGTACTCCATGATGAATGTGGGATATACCTATTTGACATAAAATTAAAGATTATTCTCACCTAATCTATGCATTATTAATTTCCAACGAAGCAAGTTACAATTTTGTATGCGCATTCAAAATAAGCTTAGTTATATATTTTTATATAAATTGAAGCATTATGTCCAAGCATGGAGGCATCAAAATCATTCCCTTATACAAAATTATGTTAGTGAGTCACTAACTAGTAACTACCGCCTTTACCAATATGAATTACATATCCAAAGGTTAGGGGTCTCCTTTTTCTTCCATTAATAACTCAATTATTCTCACATATTTGACTATTTACTATGGGTACTAGAAAAACCAACAACTTTATTATAAAAATATTCCAAGATTTCATTTACACTGCTAAAAAATAATAGTTTCTATTTCAAGTCAACAAAACAAACAATAGATGATAGTGTATGCTGTGAGAGTGTTAGAGTGACATAAGGTACAAGGATGTTGGTGATATTTTGTTGGTTGGTGATTCAAAGAGAATTAAACATCACTCATAGACTAGTTTCCCCCCTTTGATAGTAATATCAATTTCATATTTAGGTGGGTTTGATTGGGGATTTTCACCATCAGTTTTGGGAATTTTCGTATTGTGCCAGAAAATCTCAATGAGAGTTCTAACAAATTATGCAACACATTAATACATTCACAAATGGGTCTATATTCTTAGATATATTACCAAAACTATCTCACTATGAACTATATGTAAGAAGGAATCATGGTATGGATAACAAGTTGGTAGAATGGATTTCTTGAATACAATTATAAATTGACCAAGCTATAAAATTTACTATGTTCATATAGAAAATAAATGATAATAGGGAATTAATGGTTATCTAATGCAAATGGTTATGTTTTTTATCAACGTGATGACTCTTTTCTCCAACTGAACTTGTAGTGTGTACGGAACAATCCTACCTCATGTTGCGATATTGTTTAACCAACTTCTCTCTCCTTTGGATTCTATCTTCTCTACATGTTCTAGAAATAAATGAAAGCACACACACACATATAATATGAAAGGAACTAAATGATGATGTTGCAATGAAGTTGAGTTAAGAATAGTCTTGGCTCCTTTTACATGGGCATTCATGATATTTTTATCCCCTTCTTCCTAAGTACTCTTAATTAATGTATATTTAATTCTTATACATAATATTTCTTTTCCCTCAAGAAAATATTTTTCTTAAAATCATAGGTAACCATGGATGTTGTTGACTAAAATGTTCACCTCTAATGGATTAATAAAAAATAATTCTCTAACACAATAAGTAAATTAAATTGAGGATTTCTTACTTGGAAAATTGAACCCCTCTCCTGGAATAAAATAGTATCTCTATAATTAACGGAATCTAACTCTCCCTCACTAATACAATGTACGGAAAGGCCATACGTCATTCTCATTAAATGCACTTGTAACTCCCTCATTCAATTATATTTGTAACTCTCACCAAATATTCTCTCATCTCTAAGTGTAACTCTCACTCTCCCTAATTTGAATTGTAACACCTTAAGGTAAGCGTACCTTTTGTTGGAATTATGATTCTGGTATGGCTTTATGATACAGGTGTTGTACTTGATGGCAACTCACCCAAGTGGCAATGGTCTGTTCAGGCTCTCAAAATGATGGAAATTAAGAGGCTCACAGGTGAATGGTTCAAAAGGTGCGGACCCAGAGGTTCACCATGCAAGAGGTGCGGTCATACCTGCAGGTTATCTGTTCAGAGGGTGTGGACCCCAGTGCACACTCTTCAAGGCCATCTGAATGTTCCTTACTCTTTCAAGCTTTCAAAGGTTCAAAGTATTTCAAATGGATGTGAAGTGAGCCTTCCTAAATGGAGACTTAGAAGAAGAAGTATACATTGAGCAGCGAGATGGTTTCATTCTTGGAAATGATCCAAATCTTGTACACAGACTAAAAAAGGCACTTTATGGTCTCAAACAAGATCCAAGGGCTTGGTACTATCATTTGGACAAATATCTTCATCAACAAGGTTTTTCAAAAGGATCAGGAGATAGCAATCTTTATATAAAAGTTGAAAATGACAAATTGCTAATACTTGTTGTGTATGTAGATGACATTATCTTTGGCAGCAATGAAGAAGCTATGAGTCAAAGCTTTGCCTTGGTGATACAGAAAGAATTCGAAAGGTCCTTTCTTGGAGAACTGACATACTTTCTTGGTGTACAAATCCAACAAAATGAAGGAGGGAACTTCTTGTCTCAAACCAAATATCTCAAGTAGATTTTGAAGAAATATGGCATGGAAGATGCAAAACCAATATGTACACCCATGGTAACAGGATGCAACCTCAGTACAAATGACAAATCAGTAGCAGTGCATCATCCAACCTACAGATCTATGATTGGAAGTATACTTTATTTGACAGGTACCAGATCGGACATGATGCATGTAGTGGGAATAGCTGGACGATTTCAGGCAAATCCAAAGGAAACCCATCTTCAGGCAGTGAAGAGAATTTTCAAATATCTTCAAGGGACTCAAAATTATGGCTTATGGTATCCTAGAGATACTAATCTCACACTTCATGCTTATACAGATGTTGATTGGGCCGGAAGCGTGGATGACATGAAGAGCACAAGTGGTGGTGCAATCTTTATGGGTTCCAGATTAGTATCTTGGTTCAGCAAGAAACAAAGTTCGATTGCCTTGTCTACAGCTGAAGCAGAATATGTTGTTGTTGCATCTTGCTGCACTCAAGTCCTTTGGATGATGCAGACATTGCGGGATTTTCAAATCACTTGTACACCACCTATCTCCATCTTATGTGATAATACAAGTGAAATCAGCATTTCAAAGAACCCAGTCATGCATTCAAAGGCCAAGCACATACCAATCAGGTATCATTTTCTTAGGGAAAAAGTGCTTGAACAAAAGGTCAAGTTGGAGTATGTTCCTTCTAAGGAACAAGTTGCTGATATACTCACCAAACCACTGCCCAGGGAAACCTTTGAATACCTCAGGCAAAAGCTGGGGGTTGTTGATGCATCATCTTGTTGTTGAATCTCTTCTTAGTGTTGGTTATACACAAGGTTCATCATGGTATATGCGTACATGTGCTGGTTTGCGGATTGGTCGAAGATCGAATGGTACAGGTTCAGGGGGAGCATATAATGCATTGTTGGCATTATGGTAGTACCAAAGGAGAACATGGATGTTGATCTAAACATGGCTGCAATATGTCTCTATCTCCTTCATGGTTGTTTATGGTGTTTGGTGGATTATGATTCTTCTTTGCACATCTCGTTTATAGTGAGGGGGAGCATGTTCTTAGGGGGAGCATAACCCTTTCCCTTGATGTGAAAGGGAGAGAATGAAGTTGAGGATCTTGAGGTTGCCATCAAGTCCAAAGGGGGAGATTGTTGGCATTATGATTCTCGTATGGCTCTATGATACAGGTGTTGTACTTGATGGCAACTCACTCAAGTGGAATTGGTCTGTTCAGGCTCTCAAAATGATGGAAATTAAGAGCCTCGCAGGTGAATGGTTCAAAAGGTGCGAACCCGCAGGTTCACCATGTAGGAGGTGCGGTCATCCCCGCAGGTTATCCGTTGAGAAGGTGCGGACCCCAGCGCACACACTTCAAGGCAGTGAAGCGCACTCACGTGGGGTTTCTTATGTTTGGCTCGTGGTATTTAGCCCGCCTTTTTCTGATGCTATGGTTTTGGCCCGTGGTATAGGATCTATTTTAGCCTAGGTTTGGATCCCTTGTATTTGTCATTGATGGTTTTTCCCCATGGTGTGAATAAGGGCTTGTCTATAAATAGGGAAGGAGATCACTTGGTTTTTGGCATCTTTCACTTGAATATCTTAAAGATCTGAAATTTTGGGTGATTGATTTTAAAAGCTAGATCTAACTCAAGGAGATAACTTAACTTAAGGTGAATCTATTGGCATGTCGTGATCTCTCGGGCGCATGAACAGATCTGTGGATCTGACTTACTGTGGCACATTGGTGTACTAAAAAATTTGGCCCTAATCAGAAGTCCGTAGGTGATCCGAAGGCGTAGTGCGTGGGTACGCAGTGCAGTCAAAGGCGAAGTGCGTGGGTACGCAGTGCAGTCAAAGGCGAAGTGCGTGGGTATGCAGCACAATAAAAAGCGTAGTGCAGGGTACGCAGTACAGGAGAAGGCACAATGTGGGGCGCACATAGCACAGTCAAGTGCGAAGTGTGAGGTACGCAGGCTTGAAGAAGGCACATTGCGGGTCTACGCAGTAAGTCAGAAGTGAAGGTGCAGATCTAAAGAAAAGTTCGTAGAGCGAAAGAATAACCAGTGTTGATCTGCATAGTTCTGTCTCAGAAGAGCTGTGGACATACGCAAGCCCTTGTTGGTGAAGTTGCGGTCTTATTTGGAAATAATTCTTGATTGTATTTTATTTATTACAGCAGAGTTCTGGGGTTTGATTTCTCGTATTCTTTTCTGTTTACAGCATTCTGAAGAGTGGGTAATTCATTGGTTTATTGTACAAGTAGGTTGGGTGATTTTCATGTACTTTATGATTATTTGATGTTCATGGATCCAGTTTGAAAATTAATGAAACATGGTCCTTAAAAGAGCCAAGCGGGTTGTAGCTCCCTTCTAGGAGAAACTGGAAAACAAGAGAGATTTGTAGCTCTTTGCAGGTTGCAGCCTGAGTACTCGTAAAGGATTGCACCAGTACAAGATCATTGTAAAAGGAGTTTCTAATTGAAAGAAGATAGAGACATTTTGCAGCAGGTGGTTTTCACCCACATTGGGTTTCCACCTTATATCTGGTGTTCTTTGGTGTGACTATCTATTTTTCTTGTTCATGCTGATTATTTTATGGTACTAACATACAAAGAATAATTCAAAGTATAAATAAATAAGATATATTGAAAAGAATTTAATAATACTGACTCACCCCCCCTCTCAGTATTATTTCCAACACCTTTCTCTCTATTGTTGGATGAGTTCCACTTGTCCTCAAGTAACTCATCCCTCAGGGAATTTGATTTTCCTATTATTGGGTAAAGGAAAAAATACATTTTGTAACTCCTCTCCTTCTCATCTATTTAATAAAGAAAAAAGTGAGAATTGAGAGTAGCATGTTCATTGCGAATAAGAAAGATTTTTTAGTGTGGACTACAGTGATGGAGGAGGAAGAGAATGTGTGAACCACATGATATGCAAGAGAAGGAGGAGATATTCAAGTAAAGGGCATGTCCACTTAAACATCAAGTAGATGAGACATTGGTGACTTTAGGCATTCTTATTCTCTATCTACTCTACTCAAAAATTGAAAAAATATAATATAAGAAGAATTGTTCAGGTTTTCCCCCTTAGGGGTTTTTCGCAGTCATTGGAAGAAAATATAATTGTGTCATATTTGTTCTTGGTTGTCTAGATATGATCCTTAACTTTCGTTTCTATATATATTCATTGATCTCAAATGTTTTGAAGAAGAAATCCATATTTTATGTAATTGTAACATTAAGCATTCAATTTTCTCAGAAGCACATTTAGTTATTTGCAAATTACATTCAAATCAATGTAAAGTACATTATATTATATTTAGATTTTTGAAAAGTAAATTTACTTCTATTCAGTTTTCTGCAAAGTACATTCAACTTTCTGCATAGGAATTTCAAGTTTTTGGACAAAGCTTTCATATTTTAAAATAGTATATAGCATAACGAGTTAAGTATTTTTTGTCCCAATACAACACCTATGGTTCTGTTTGAAGCATTATTAGAAATATCAAGTGGACGGGACCAATTTTTCCTTCTTGAAATTGGTGTCTCAAAATTTATGTTTCAACAATTCAAAAGCTTTTTAACAAATATAATTCCAATGAAATTCACAATCTTTAGTGAGTAATTTGAAAAGTGGTGAAACAATCTTTGTGAATTTTTCTATAAAACTTCTATATTAACTCATGAATCTAAGAAAACTTCTAACATCTCTTTAACATGTTGCTACTGAAATTTTAGAGATAACCTCAACCATTAATGAATCTACATTGATTCTAACACCCGAACAATTCCTTTGCTAAAAATCAGAATGATTTTTTAATGACATAATGAAATATTAACTTCCTTACATATAATAAGGGAATTTTCCAATTTCTCCATATCCCCTACAAAATTATTCCGATAAAGAGTAAAATCATCCATATAAGCTTCTACAAAATCATCGATCAAGCGAGAAAAGATACCTAATATTGCTTTTTGAAGTGTAATAGGGGAATTATGCAAAAGAAAAGGGCATTCCATGTAAGCATACATACCCTATGGACAAGTAAAATATATCTTATATTCGTGTTCTTATGCAAGTTGAATGTGATTTTATGTGCTGAGTCCATCAAGAAAAGAGAAATGCTTCTTCCCTTCTAATTTAATATTTGATCATTAAATCGTAATCAGAAATGATCTTTAGAGTTACTTTATTTAATTATCCATAATCTATGCATACTCTCCACTTTTAAGAAAAACTCTCCACTTTTAAGTTTTCTTAGGCACACCAAGTAATGGTGAAACCCATTGGATATCTCAAATTAGGTAAATAAAATTCACATTGAGAAATTTTT
>APFE031626173.1:0-26523 GCA_000404065.3 Pinus taeda | reverse complement strand
GGAAGTTATGGGTCAATTCTCATGGAGGCCTTTGGGAATAGGGTGTAATTAGTTTGGTCGAGACGTGATCCCTTCATTTGAATATATCTAGATATATCTAGATTTCTCTTTAAAAAAAATAATTGTAATTAATATTTTTTATTTAGTTTGGTCATCCCTTCATTTGAATATATTTAGATATATCTAGATTTCTCTTTAAAAAAAAATAATTGTAATTAATATTTTTTATTTATTTTAGCATATGCCTATTTAAATTTTGTACATACTAAATTTCAAGAAGTGTATGTCTACTTTTCTCTTCCAAAAAAATTAATTGTAGTTAAACATTTTTTAATTATTTTAGTATAGGTCTATTTAGATTTTTGATATACTAAATCTCAAGACAGATCAAATATGTTAAGTGCGTTCTTTTGAGAACATTACTTTGGATAATTGTTAATACAACATTTGTCACACTCCTTGACTTGTTAAATGTGCAAAACTCATTGATCTCGGTGGATGTTAATCATCATCCTCATCACAATGTGATATAATCCATGTGGTGGATTTGGCCATCCATAGGTTATCTAAGAAAATAAAAGAAAGTTTCATAACCAAAAACATAAAATAGGAGACTCGTGCTTGCATTATTCAGCTTGAGATTTTGCCAAGGTTGGATTTTAAAAGTTTGGGAATCTTAAAGATTGATGTCAAGCTCATGGTGTCCCTCAATATGGGATAAATGGGCATTTAACGTGATCTAGAAACAATGTTGGTGGGGTTGGAGGGTGAAGCCCTTAGAATTAACTACTAGTCTAGTAAACCTCTAGAAGTTTACAATCTATATCAAATTACAAAGAACTTTAATTTCACATTACTTAGATTACGATACTCTTTCCTATATATATATATAAAATTTAAAAAATCAAAAAAAATTTTAATATAATATGCATAACTTGATATATATAGAATAAATGTAATATATATGTTTATTTACTTATACACATATAAATCATGTTTTAATGATAATAAATATAAAAGATTTAGTTTTACATATTAATTAATTTAAATAAAATATTTTATTATAATTTTAATATAATATAATATAATATATGAATTTTTTATTAAAAAATATTATATTTTATTAATATAAATAAAATTACACAACAATAAATTGAATTAATTTTACTTACTATTTTATTATCACATTTTAATTTTTATTAAATTTAATCGATATTATGTTTTTATGAGAAAATTACTTAATTTTAATTCCCATCTTTCATATACTTTTGTAATGACTTGAATGAGTTCATGTAAAAAGATCTATATCTTTTTCTTTATTTTCAATGAAAATTTAAGAATTTAAATTAATTATTAAAACCATAATAATAAAAGATAAGCTTATAGTCAAATTCCTAACCAAAAGTGATTGGAACGCTATTTTCAGAGCAAAAGCATTCGGATGGCAGGATACTTACGCGTTCACCAAAGCAATGGCGGAGATGCTAATATGTAATCACACTAAAGAATTACCCGTAGTTATTGTTCGTCCCAGTATTGTTGAAAGCACGTACGCTCAACCTTTCCCTGGATGGATAGAAGGCCACAGGTTGGTACCATTATTGGCCAATTCTCACCGAATATTAATATATTACATCACAATAACAGCTAAATCAAATATTCAACTTACCTGCAGAATGATTGATCCAATTGTTATCCACTATGGCAAAGGTCAACTATCGCGCTTCTTGGCCGATCCAGATACTGTGCTCGATCTGGTGAGTAATTCTGAAAAAACATTTCTTAATTATTTAAAGTCTATTAATTTGATTTTTTTGTTAGAATTTTTTTGTCTAGAGCATAATTTCCATATTATATATATATGGGATTAGATTAGGGTTTTCATTTTTTCTTTGAGGATGAGAGTGGATGGTTCCAAATTTATATTTCACATTTTTTGATTATTTAAATAGTATTAATTTAATTTTTTATTTCGAGTATCTTTATTTTATTTATTTCTTTCTCTGGTTGGATTAGGTTTCCAACCCAAAAATCTGATATGAATATCCAAAAGAAACCATTATCAAACATCATTTTAATGATCTCTATAATTTTTTCATTTTTATTTTTCTTAATTCAAATTGCAGATACCCGTAGACATGGTTGTGAATGCAACAATAGCAGCCATGGCCAAACACGCAGGAAACTGTGGCTTAAAGGTTTATCACGTTGCTTCTTCGGTGGTAAATCCCTTAACAGTGAGAGAATGTTTTAAAATAATATTTGAACATTTTAAATGTAATCCATATATTGATGGCAAAGGAAACCCAGTAAAATTGCTGAAGCAATTGACCTGCGTTAATACTATGGAGAATTATGGGCAGGCTCTGGAAGCAGCTATTAGTTCACGAAACAACGTAAGTTTAGCTTTTAGCTTTTAGTGATACTGTGTGTTTTTTATTAGAGTCTCTATTAATTTGATTATGCATTATGAAATATTTTAGAAATTTGATAAATATAAGTAGAATTTGAAAATTTAAAAACTCACGAGTAAATTTTACTCTACATGTGATCTCCATTCGT
This sequence comes from Pinus taeda, assembly GCA_000404065.3. NCBI lineage: Eukaryota > Viridiplantae > Streptophyta > Pinopsida > Pinales > Pinaceae > Pinus > Pinus taeda. The sequence continues at coordinate 23,961 of APFE031626173.1, read as the reverse complement.
TCAAGGAATAAACTCCCTACTTAATCCAAAGAATTATCTTTATAGGTTGATTTGAAAAATAAATAAAATTAATCTACAAGAAATGAATCATTGCAAACTGATAGCCATCCTGCAGATAGCCGGGTTATCAAAATCGTCTACAAAATATATGTTACAGCATTTAAATCAGTTGGCAAAGATCTACGAGCCATATGCGTTCTACAAAGGAAGGTGAAATATTTAAAATGGAGATGAAATGCAAATTTTTTGGTGCTGTATTGTTTTAAAAATTTTGATTGTTAATCACCCAGCATACATTAATAATTTATTTAATATATTCGTGCAGATTCGATATCTCCAATTCTGAAAAACTGTTTCAAGAGCTCTCTGCAGATGAACGAGAGAATTTCGGATTTGATGTTAAGAATATCGTGTGGAAAAATTACATTGGAAATATTCATATTCCCGGATTTCGTGAATATGTCTTAAAAGGGCGCGGTACAGGAAGCAGCCTCACAAAAATCTATTGACATTACATAAAGCGCTGACTTTTAAGCGGAATGTCAATGCAATATAAAAGTAATAAGATACTTAGATATATCCCACCAACGATATTGGAAGTTTCTTAAATGATGTTACAAATATTTTTCCTATATTTGATATTTCGAATTGTTTCAATAAGGGAGGCTTGTCAAGGTTGGTTACATTTTCAATGTACTATTTGTTTAATTTTATTGTTATATTTTTTATTTTTTAATTGTTGTATTAATATAGAAAATAAAGTGGTTTAAATGGATGGAAATAAAAGTTTATAATATGTAGATATATTTTTATTTCATATCTCCATAAAGTGTAAAAGGGAATTAATTATATTTGATAAATATACAAATAGCAGGTTAAGAGAATTTCATTTTGAGTAACATATAAATAAATTTTTCAAATTTCATGGAGAAAGGAGAATTAATTATATTTGATAAATAGAAAATAGTAGGTTAAGAGAATTTCATTTTGAGTAACACAAATAAATTTTTCAAATTTCATGGAGAAGGATTGAGGATGTAAGTCACTTTTTAGGTCAATTAAACTATACCAAGAGACCTCTAAACTCAATTAAGCTTTGTAGTCATCTAGTTATTGGGTAGATGTTTCTTCCATCCAACATTGAAGCTGGCCGAATCTATGCTCAGTTTAGTTGTGTTGAATCCATGTATATAGTGAAATATTTTATTTACAGTCCACACTATCCCCCTCATACTCATCCTAACTAGTAAAACCCATATATCCATGTAATAAGAAGTATTTTACTTAATAACAAATATTGAAATATATCTTTCTTTATAGTTGATATTGAAATATTTTATTTTTGGTAGAAATTAAAAGTATATTTTCATTATTGATAGTTTTTAAATGGCTTATACCAACTTCATATTGAGAATGAATTGAATTACATGACTAAGAAATAAGAATGAGAAATTTTTTATTTTAATTTTTTTGTCTATATATTATTTTTTTAGCTTTATATATAAAGTTGTTATGATGCCTCTCTTATCATCATTGACTGAATGATTCCTTCGTCTGTATAATCTACATGTGACCAAGGATGTGAAGAGGTGCTATATTCCTTAGACCTATCTATCCAAGCACTCGATGAGCATTAATTCGGATTTGCCGCCCAGGCCAAGAAAATTAATTGCTACAAAATTTCTATTGGGTTTGGAGGCAATACCTAGCGATGATCCATGCTAAAAAAATGTTTGGAAATCTTATGAATCTTTGTAGATATAGAATATACCATATTGCAGGTTCCCATCGTGGCCACTTCCACTAGATTACTCGGAGGCAGTAGGGCAAAAGTACCCATTAAGGCAAGGTCTTTTAGGAGGCCCACTCCAACATTTTGAAGTCAATGAGAGCTTCCATGGATCATTAGAATGCTACCCGTAACTTGTGAACTGTCGGGGAGAAAGGTTTGTTGGTCAACAATTGTAGTTCCTCCTTCAAAGGGAAATGGAATCTTTCTAAAATATGTTCACACAACAAAAGCCATAGTGTAAATCGAGGGCCTTCCTAATAGGATATTGTAATTGAGGTTTCCATCGATAACTTCGATGTTAATTTCTACTGCCTTGCCCCCCAATTCAACTTGCAAGTTACTTAAAATCCCGTACGGGGTGTATGTTCGTCTATCACATTCTTTTAATGTCGTTGATGATCTTGACAAGGGTGGTGAGCCTAAAGTTTTCCAGCAACTCATTGACATAATGCAGGTAGATGGCCCCTCATCAATGATTATTCGATGAACACTTTTGTTGAGGGCTTTTACCTGTACGAGGAAAGCGAGTTGAGCCATTAATTAAGGTTCATATCCTTTATGATTAAAGGCCACAAGATTGGAATCCGCTGGGTCAATCCCACCTATTGCTGATAATAGAGCCTATTTTTGGGAGGGGAAATTCTCCAGTACTTCAAGTCTCGACATAGAAGATGGCGATTGGGTAAGATCCTCTACTATATTATAATTCTGTGTTGCTCTATCACGAGGATCAAATGTCGATTTGTGTACTACTCCCTTTGTTGGCTTTATTATTAGTTCAGGAATGATGGATGGCACAACTTCAGTCGAAGTTGTTGTCGAACTACTAGGTTGATCTGTAGCCTTGTTGTTCGACATCTATGGATTCCCATAATCTTTATTCCTTGTTGATATCAAAGCATCATTTTGTTATTTCGAAATGGACAACATAAGAACATGGGATGGGGAAGCATTGTCGCTAGCAATAAGATTGGTTTCCGGGTTTGGAGACGGGTCAGTCAACACTGCTGAGGTATTTGAACTCTTAAAGAACTTCTTGATCTCAACTTTATGTGGAAATTATTTCATCTAATGGTCTCTATCGCATATGAGACATGGCATACTAGGTTTCTTTTGCCTACAAGGGTTCCAGAAGGTTTCTCACGAGTCGAATCTTCTTATTTCTTCTTTTTGTTTTTCCCTTTCTTCTTGCCCCCTGGTTGCTTCTGTTCTTTGCCTTTGTAGGACGACACGACATTAACCTCCGAGGAAGGAAGTTTTTCATTTGCTTTTTTACTAGAAACTGTAAGGGCTTTACCAGATGGGGCCTTTGGGGTTTGCGTACTTGAGGTGCCAATCACGTCGTCACTAGCATGAGAGTCCCTGTTCAATTTAGGAGGAGGAGGATTGGAAAACTCTAGTCTAGGAGCATCAGGAATTTTGTCATCGAGCATGCCAGACTGAGTGTGGATCAAGTCTAGATATTGTGCATGAACAATGACTTGATCTTCAATGATAACCCTTCCCTTGGCCACATCTTCTGTAATAGAAGGTAACATTGACTTAATAAACCATTCAGCTAGAAGTTGATCAAGAACATTTGCCTTTACCATTCAGCGACGATGTCGCCACTCATGAATATGATCAGATATGTGAGTGGTTGTTGTCTTTCTAAAATTGGTAAGGAGATCCATTTGTGTTTCATACCTTATGGGTAACTGAAAATGGGTGAAAAAGGTGGTGGAAACGGCACTGAAGTTATCAAAGGAAGCTCTAGGCAATTCAATGTACCATTTCACTGCTGGATTAGTTAGCGTTTATTGAAAAAGGCAAAGCCTAATCAAATCATCATTGAGGGTGTTGGACGAACACCACAAATGAAAGGTCATTACATGATTCAATGGATCTTCACCCAAATTTCCATTGAATTTAGGAATATCTGATGGAAGTTAATGGGGAATTGCTAGCCACCAAGGGGCGTAAGCAATTGGATCATTTGTTAGCTGATTCAGATTTGATAATTCTAAAGTTGCTACAAAGGGCAATTGTTGATTCAGGTTTGGCAAAGCATACCCAAGATAAGATGGGATTGCGTGAGCAGTGGGTCTTTGCATACTAGCATAATGTATTTGGTGCTGGTGAGTTTGATAAGGTTGATGGGCATAACCATTATAATATGATTATTGGTAACGGTTCTAAACAAACGGTTCCCCTTACCTGCAAAGTTTTGTTGCTCAGGTGCTCGGTAAGCTTGCTGGAATTGCGGTTGTAGTTATGGCACCACCAATGGCTATGAGACCATTTGTTGTTGTCCAATATTGGATGTTTGACCAAGATGAGGGGTGATAGTACCCGTTTGAACTTGAGTCACTTTAGTTAAGGAGCCACTAATCGGTGGTTGTGATTGAGTTGCAGAGACAAGAGGGTGTTGTATTATGACCTGAGAGACTTGAGGTTGACATACAATGGGCAGCACTTGTACTTGCGACACCATCACAATAGCCACTGTAGTGGGAATGTTCAACACAGGTTGATTTTGTTGCATTGAATATACCTCTTGGCTGTTGAGGTAGTATTGGTATCCAACCACTCGATGCAATTCCAGCTTGACCCAAATTTTTTTGTGAACTCTCATATGGTTGTTCTCTCAGAGGGAACAATGAAAAGGCATACTCCCCCCCATATGGTGGCAATCCAGTGTTCAAAGCGTAAATTTGTCTTTGGAAACTAGACTACCCAAATTGATAGTGATGTGAAGGATCAATTTGGTGAGTCTCAACATAAGAAACTCCAGATAAGATTTCGGATGAACAAATGGGAACAGACCATGCTGTCGAAATAGTGCTTGGGTGGACTCCATCTAGCGGTTGAGAACTAGTTGGGACAGATGGTATACTAGCGAACATTGTCGGAGTAGCGGTAGGAGGTTGTGTTGCTGTTCTATCTGATGAAACAGTCCTAGATGTCGATGGTTGTTCATACATATCGAGTCTATCTAAAAGATTTCCTAGCAATTCGATAGGAACTTGCAATGAAGGGTGATCAAAAGAACTAACTTCTGTGGTAGAAGGATATATGTGGATCCTAGTTCCAAAATGCAATGGGGTACTCGATGGAAGATCCTCCACAATCTCTTCTATAACAATCAGTCTAAGTGGAAGAAGTAGACCGTCAGGTCCGTAAAATATTTCTGGTGTCGAAGAAGGTATAGACTCTGTAGCGATAGATGTTGGAGGGGTGACACCTTCTGAATCAGCCCTAGATGGAGCTGGTTCAGGAATAAAAGTGTTTACCATTACAGTAGAATCAGTTCTAATGTCCTCTTGTAACTACGGAACTTCTTCTGTAGAGGCAGGGGTACCAGAAATAATTGGAGTAACTAGAGTCTCTAATGATGTTGAAACAAAAGTTTCAAATAAACTAGGAGATTTCGACCGAGTTAAACGAGATTTCTTGGTCCAAAACGGTTTCGTTTCTTGAGTCAAAGACGGTTGAATCGTTTGTCCCTGTGAATGATGGGGTTTTGATTGACTTTCTTCCACGATTGCGTATTGCTTGATCAAATCAAAATTAAAATGGGAAAATGTTATTCTGAATTAAATGAATTTTATGATGCTTTGACACAACTTGTTTTTTCAATTTTTAAGAGCCAGAAAAAGCTAAAGGTGAATCTAGTCGACTTCAATTTTTAGTGAGCCTGAAGTGACAAGTGCTCAGATGGACCTTTTCTTTTAAGGAGTTGAAAAGGAACGAAAGTGACTACTCTAGAAATCTAGGCAGAGGGATTACCAAACCAGTCGCAAAACTGCAATATACACCTCGGTGGTAAATTATAGAGAAATTATCAAGGACTTTACGTATGACACTCAATCTTCTTGAATGTTGTGTTTAGTGCATTGCGATTGATAGGGCAGCAGACACAAATTCCTAAGGATAAAGGATATTAGCCTATATATTATTCTCCCAATATATACTCGACAATACATGGGAGCAGAAGTCCGTACTAACACTTGTCATATCAAAGAGGAAGAATCACCCAACCTACAATGAAAACGATAGTTACCAGGCTTTACGATGTCAGAATACATCTATAGAATAGACTTCTAGATGTCGTTTGTTAGGTTCCAAAGCGTTTTTATGTTCATTGAGGTTTATTTTACAGTTGATCTTTCTTAAGAAGTTTTCCTTTCAAGGTTCACTGATGCAGGAGCATGTGACTCAGAGGGGAAAAATCTTCTGATTTATTCCAAAAATAAAAAAAAATCTACAGGAAAGGAGTGGGATCCTTTGCCTGCTGTTTCTATGTTTTTTTTAGTTAAAAATTAGGAACTAGATAAGGAATAAAAGCATGCCATCTTTTTCTAGATAGACTTAGTATAAAGCATGCTAGACTAGTTGTTAAAAAACCAAAAAAAGCTTTAATTTTCTATGTAAGTTCTACTTTTGTAATAAGGAAACTATTCATATGAATAAAAGAAGGGACTTGGCCACCACGTAGTCAGAGGAGGCGAGGCCAATGCTTTTGTTATGAACTCTCTCTCATTGAAATGAAACAGAGGTTATGTGGTAACTGGTATTGTGAAATCACTGAATTCGTTTGTTAAATCCGCCATTCCCACGATTGAATAAGGATTATTAAAATATTACTGACCTCTGCGTTGAAAAACATTACGAAGATATTATTAATGCTGGGCGCTATCGTGCACAGGGAATAAAAACTGCGTTATGAATTGTGTGTGCGTATTCTATGGTTCTGGCTCAAGGGCAGAGTATACGCGTGAAGCTTCTTTATAGTTTTTATTGAATACAAATCGTTGTGCTTCTTGATATAATTGCGTGTAGAGCATCTGACTCGAGGCAGAGTATACGTGTGGAGTTTATTTATAGTTTTTATTGAATATAAATAGTTGTGCTTCCTGAATAATTGTGTGTAGAGCATCTGGCTCGAGGGCAGAGTATATGCACGGAGTCTTTTATCAATTTGTGCAGTGCGTGGGTTTCATATCGGCCATCAATTACATGACTGTGTGTGTGCTACTGATAAATATAAATTGTGTGTGTAGTAAGGCGACCGCTGTAGAGCGGCTCTTAATAATTCATATCAACAGCTGTGCGTGCATACAACAAACAAATTTCAATCTGGTTTGAATTGAGGTGTGCGCTAAATAAAATATTCACTGTCTCCAATTTTTTAATTCGTTCCTCAGAAAATACTGTCCATGGTTGTTGCTAATTTTCCGAAGGTCTCATTGATATTTGACATACATCATTTGTCATGTGCATGCTGCTTAAAGATGAATTTTTGAATTCATATAATACATCCATAGTCGCATCGTAACTTCATTCCAATTGTAATTTTTAATTTGCTGCCTCTGGTTATAAATTAAGAGGACTGTGACTCTTCACAAAAGGAATGAAGCTATCAGTTTAATGACTAATACACTTGAAGGCAATATAAGTTAGAGAGAGGTGGATATTAAAGAGATTGGAGCCAAATTAGAGAGACTATCATTAGAACCATCACCCTCGCCATGATTAGTGGTATCAGAGCCAGGAACTGGCATTGAATTAAATCTCAGGAGCGGGAGAAGGATGGCTTTCAGAGTTGGAAGAGGATGAGGATGTGATGGAAGAGGACGTATTGTTGTGAATGTGGAATTAATGGAAAACATAGAAGAGCTGCAAGCTAGGTTGGATGCATTGGCCTCAGACAGAAACATAGATGATGGAGATGTTAGTGAGCCTGAAGTTGAAGCTACAGAGGAGGAAGATGTACAGGTTACTCCTAAGATGAGGTTCTTTCAGTCAGTGTTGAAATCCATAGCCAGGCCATGGAACCAATTAGTGCCGATCTACCAAGGAGGACTGATGCAAAAGAATTGATCAACTGGATTAATAGCATGGAAAAATTCTTCGATTATGAAGAAACGGAAGATGACAAGAAAGTAAATTTTGTGGTCACCAAATTAAAAGGCCATGCAGCACTCTGGTGGGATGGTGTGCAAGCGGAAAGGAGGATACTGGGTAAGCAGCCAATAAAGAATTGGAGCAGAATGGTAGCAAAGTTAAAAGGTAAATTTTTGCCCAGTAACTATCAACAAACATTGTTTAGACAAATGCAAAATATTAGACAGAGAGCTTTGACAGTAAAAGACTACACAGAAGAGTTCTATAAGGTGAGCATAAGAGCTAGAGAAGCCCAAGACACAGATGAGAAAGTGGCTATATATATGAATGGCCTCGGGATGGACATTCAGGATGAGATATGTTTGTTGTCTCCAAAAACACTAGAGGAAGCTTATCAGATAGCACTGAAAGCTGAAGAAAAACTCATGAGCAAGCAGTCTGCCAGAGGGAGAGGGACTTTCAGAGGGAAAGGAAGTCAAGGTGGTAGAGGAAGATCTACAACACCTAAAGATTGAGCTAGCAGTAGCTCAACCCCGTATGCACCCACAGGAGGTGATGCAAGAGGCAGAGGAAGTTTTTCCAGAGGAAGAGGAGGCAGAGGAAGAGGCAGAGAAATAAGATGTTACAGATGTAATAAGATGGGACACAGAGCTTTTGAGTGCCCAGAGAATGCATAACTAAGGCAGAGAAATCCAGTTGTTGTTCCAGTTGAGGGAGAGGCACCAGTGAAAGCAGTACCAGAAGAAGAAAACACACCAGAAAGAGGAGAATCTCTGGTACTTAATAAATTTTTTCTTAAACCAGCAAAGAAGATGGCTGAACCGCCACAAAGGAAGACTTTATTCAGGATAGTATGCAAAGTCCAAGGGAAATGTTGCCAGATGATCATTGATAGTGGCAGCACTAATAATTTGGTTTCTACAAAAGTAGTGGAGAAATTGAAGTTGAAGACAATGAGGCACCCAACACCTTATAAAGTGTCATGGTTGCAAACGGGACATCAACTGCTTGTAATTGAACAGTGTGAAGGGGAATTTCAAGTGGGAAAGTACAAAGATAAAATTGTTTGTGATGTGATGCCTATGGACGTGTGTCACATATTGCTGGGAAGACCTTGGCAATATGACAGAGGAGCCATGCATGATGGGAAGAGAAACACCTACAAGTTTGAAAAAGATGGTGTTAATCATACGTTGTTGCCTCTACAAGAAGAAGATGGACCGGGACAAAAGACTGATCCAAAAACTTTGTTACATGGAGGAAAGGAATATCTGAAGCAGATGGAAGAAAATGAGGTAAATTTTGTTGTAATTTGCAAGCCCAAGGTAATCATGACTTCCACCAAAGTTTCTGATTTACCCATTGAAATTCAAGAAATGTTGGAGAAATATTATGATATTATTGTTGATGATTTTCCTAATGAATTACCGCCCATTCGAAGAATTAGTCATCATATAGATTTGATTCCTGGAGCAAGCCTTCCTAACAAAGAAACATATAGAATGACTCCTGCAGAAAATGAAGAAGTTAAGAAACAGGTGCAAGAATTGCTTGACAAGGGGTTGATCAAAGAAAGCTTGAGTCCTTGTGCGGTGCCAACAGTGCTGAGCCCAAAGAAACATGGAGGCTAGAGAATGTGTATAGATTCAAGAGCCATTAATAAGATCACAATCAGGTACAAATTTCTGCTACCCAGAATAGAAGATTTAATGGATTGCTTGTCTGGCGCAAAATATTTTTCCAAACTAGATCTTAAAAGCGGGTATCATCAGATAAGGATAAGAGAAGGGGATGAGTGGAAAACCACTTTTAAGACCAATGAAGGATTATATGAATGGAGAGTGATGCCTTTTGGGTTGTCAAATGCACCAAGTACATTCATGAGCTTATGAATGAAGTTCTTAAAGAATTCATTGGTAAATTTGTAATCGTATATATGGACGATATATTAGTCTATAGCAGGTCCAAGGAGGAGCACTTGAGGCATTTAAATTATGTCCTGCAGAAGCTACAACAAGAAAAAATATTGTTAAACCTGAAGAAATGTTTATTCATGAAAGAGGAGCTGGTGTACTTGGGATTTTTGATTTCAGCTGAAGGGTTAAAGATGGATCCAGAAAAGATCAAAGCAATAGTGGAGTGGCCTTCACCCCAAAAGTGTTTTTGAGGTAAGGAGTTTTCATGGTATTGCTAATTTTTATAGAAAATTCATTAAGAATTTTAGTAAGATTAATGCACCTATTATTGAGACCATAAAAAAGGATAAACAACCATTTAAATGGACTGTTGAAGTAGAGAGAAATTTTCAACTGTTACAGAAGAAAATGACTGAAAAGCCTATTTTGGTTCCTCCTGAGTTTAACGAAAATTTTCAAGTTAAGTGTGATGCCAGCGCAGAAGCAATTGTAGGAGTTTTAAGCCAAGAAGATAGACCGATATCTTATTGTAGTGAAAAGCTAAATTATGCAAAAAGGAAATATTCTTCTTATGATAAGCAGTTTTACGCAGTTGTGCAGGCATTAAAGAAATGGAGGCACTATTTGATGTCAAAAGAATTTATTCTCTATTCAGATAACCATGCATTGCAGTTTATCATGCAGCAACCAAAGCTCAGCCAGAGACATGCTAAATGGGTAGAATATCTTCAAAGTTTTCATTCTGTGTTGAAGCATATAACTAGACAGTCAAACAAAGTTGCAGATGCCTTAAGTAGAAGGAATGTATTGTTGCAGGAAAGTCAAATCCAAGTGTTGGGTTTTGATTTTCTTAAGGAGTTATATGAAAATGATTTAGATTTTAAAGAGGCATTTGAGGCTTGTAGAAATCCAGCTTTGGAATATAGGAGCAAGTGGTTGGATTATTTTCTACAGGATGGACTGTTATTTAAGAAAAATCAGCTGTGCATACCAACCTGTTCGATGAGGGAAAATTTAATCAAAGAAAAGCATAGTGGAGGACTTGCAGGACATTTTGGTACAGAGAAGACTTTTGAGCAACTCAATTATTTCTAGCCAAAAATGAAATCTGAGGTAGAAAAGTATGTAAGAAATTGTAAGGTCTGCCAGTATGCAAAAGGAAGAAGCCAGAACACAGGATTATATATTCCATTTCCAATTCGAGATAGGCCTTTGGATATGGTAAGTATGGATTTTATGTTGGGATTGCCAAAGACTAAAAGAGGGTATGATTCAATCTTTGTTGTAGTGGATAGATTTTCAAAAATGGCACACTTTATTCCCTGTTATAAAACTAGTGATGCTTCTCACATTGTTAAATTGTTTTTTAAAGAAATTGTAAGATTGCATGGATTGCCCAAAAGCATTGTTTCAGACAGGGATTCAAAGTTCGTGGGACATTTCTGGAGAAAATTATGGATGAAGCTGGGAACTAAGTTAAGCTTCAGCTCAACCTATCATCCTCAAACCGATGGACAGACTGAAGTTGTGAACAGAAGTTTAGGCAATATTTTGAGGAGCCTTACCGCATAGCATCCAAAGCAATGGGACCAAATGTTTCCACAAGTTGAGTATGCATATAATGACTCACCAAACAGGAGCATAGGACAAATCCCATTCCATATTGTTTATGGAATGCATCCTAGAGGAATATCTGAATTAAGAAATTTGGGAAAAGAAGAAATGAGGAGTGCAGAAGGTGAAGACATTGCTTCTAGAATGCAGTCGATTCATGAACAGGTGAAACAGCAGCTGCAAGATAGCAACATCAAGTACAAAAGCAGAGTAGACATGAAGAGAAGAGAAGTGAACTTTGAAGTTGGAGACTTGGTTTTGGCACATCTCAGGAAGGAGAGATTTCCAAAAGGAGAATATAATAAGTTGAAATCTAAGAAAATTGGACAATGCAAGATACTAAGGAAATTCTTTGCAAATGCTTATGAGATTGAGTTACCACCTGGTGTGGGAATATCACCAATTTTTAATGTTTCAGACTTGTATAAGTATGAGAATGAAGCTACAGATGATATAGCACAGGATCAGGAGACTCCAGAGATTAACTGGGTAAAACAGCTACCCACAACAAGGAATTTACAGCCAGAAAGAATTCTAGACAAGAAGGTGCACAAGAAGACAAGGAGACAGGAGTACTTCCAGTATCTGGTAAAATGGAAAGGACAGCCAATCACTGAAGCTACTTGGGTTACAGAAGATGTTCTACAGAAACTGGGCAAATCTGTAGACGAGCTCATGGACAAGAGCCCATGAAAGTATTTTTTCCTCGAGAGTCTGATGCAGGAGCATGTGACTCAGAGGGGAAAAATCTTCTGATTTATTCCAAAATTCAAAAAAAAAATTCTACAGGCAAGGACTGGGATTCTTTGCTTGCTGTTTCTATGTTTTTCTAGTTAAAATTGGGAACTAGATAAGGAATAAAAGAATGCCATCTTTTTCTAGATAGACTTAGCATAAAGCATGCTAGACTAGTTGTTAAAAAACCAAAAAAAAGATTTAATTTGCTATGTAAGTTCTACTTTTGTAATAAGGCAACTATTCATATGAATAAAAGAAGGGACTTGGTTGCCAGGCAGTCAGAGGAGGCGAGGCCAGTGCTTTTTTTATGAACTCTCTCTCATTGAAATGAAACAAAGGTTATGTGGTAACTGGTATTGTGAAATCACTGAATTCGTTTGTTAAATTTGCCATTCCCACGATTGAATAAGGATTATTAAAATATTACTGACCTGTGCATTGAAAAAGATTACAAATATATTATTAAGGTTGGGCGCTATCGTGCACAAGGAATAAAAACTATGTTATTAATTGTGTGTGTGTATTCTATGGTTCTGGCTCAAGAGTGGAGTATATGCATGATGCTTCTTTATAGTTTTTATTGAATACAAATCGATGTGCTTCCTGAGATAATTGTGTGTAGAGCATCTGACTCGAGGTAGAGTATACGTGTGGAGTTTCTTTATAGTTTTTATTGAATACAAATAGCTGTGCTTCCTGAATAATTGCGTGTAGAGCATCTAGCTCGAGGGAAGAGTATATGCCTGGAGTCTTTTATCAATTTTTGCCATGCGTGGGTTTCATATCGGCCATCAATTACATGATTGTGTGTGTGCTGCTGATAAATATAAATTGTGTGTGTAGTAAGGTGACCGTTGTAGAGCGGCTCTTAATAATTCACATCAACAGATGTGCGTGCATAGAACAAACGAATTTCAATCTGGTTTGAATTGAGGTGTGCGCTAAATAAAATATTCAATGTCTCCAATTTGTTAATTCGTTCCTCAAAAAATACTATCCATGGTTGTTGCTAATTTGCCGAAGGTATCATTGATATTTGACATACATCATTTGTCATGTGTGTGCTTCTTAAAGATGAATTTTTGAATTCATATAATACGTCCATAGTCGCATCGTAACTTCATTCCAATTGTAATTTTTGATTTGCTGCCTCTGGTTATAAATTAAGAGGACTGCGACTCTTCACAAAAGGAATGAAGCTATTAGTTTAATGACTGATACGCTTGAAGGCAATATAAGGGAGAGAGAGGCAGATATTGAAGAGATTGCAGCCAAATTGGAGAGACTATCATTAGAACCAGCACCCTCGCCATCATTCACCGCGTGATGTAGATGTACAATTCCTAAATATGCAATCTAAATGATAAACAATCATTTGTTTTCTTTTAGCAAAGAAAATCCTAGCTACTAAGGAAAGAAGAGTAAAATTCTTTCAACATAGAGCAGAGAGCACACACTAAATGCACTTTTCCTAAATCAATTTCCACATGTAGTCTAAATGCAAATGCACGTGCATATATTTTTTTTCCATTTCCTTAATGTGAGAATGACAAAAAGAAAACTAAGTATAGATCTAAACTACTTTTCCTCAAAGCGACACTTTAGAAATTTCTTTTCAAAAAAGCGAAAGGAAGACTAAGACGACACTTTAACTTTCGAATGGAAAACTACTTTCGACACTTCAAAGAATTGACAATTCAAATCAAATACAATTGAAAAAGTACAATCGACTATCTAAAAGAGGAAGACTTTACGACACTCTTTTCCTTGATTGAAAATGATAGTTGTGACACTTTTGAATCAAAAGACGACAGTTCGATTAAGCTACTTTTTGCAACCGAGGACAGTAAATGATGAAAAATACATAAAACACATTTACAATTCCTTACCAATGGAGGCTAAATAATGTAAAGGAAGAAGGTTTCCACAGTGATATACTGATCATAGGCTACAAAACCACTGAATAGAGCTGAAAACAATGAAGAAAAAACCAAAATCTAGAGAGAGAAATAGTCTCATTCAATCAGCGCACCTATCCTTAAGGGAAACAGGGATGCATATCACCTGTAGCACACGGGAGGTGCGATGCATCCAGACTGCCAATCAAGGACAGTGTGATGGTTCAGGGACGAGACTAATCTTGGTTTTCACCCACATTTTGCAGCTAAGTTCAAGGATTTCGGCCTATCTTATGATAGATAGTAAACACAAAGTATAGAGGTATGATCTAATGAGGTTATTGAGCTACCACCAAGGCATTTAGGATGTTTGCAAGTCAGATGTTGAGTTCATAAGCCAGCCCGGAGATTAACTAAACCAACGTTGATCTACTTTGGAGTTTCATAGCAAAAGAAGTTCAAAGGCTAGTTGGTTTAACTTTAGGCTTCGTCTGTAGTTTATAAAACAAACAACAGTAACAAACAAACAAACTATTCACTAGCCAGCGAAGTCGCCCTTTGGTTTTCAGGAAAACTAGTGTCTATTCAGATCTGTTAGTCCCACTAAGACAGGTAGCTATCTTAGAAACAAACAATTCAGGGTAAATTGTGTTTTCCTTTATGGGAGATAGATGAGAGAGAAGCAAAGAGCACCAACCTTAGTCTTTCGCTTGGCTCCTTTCTTGTTTCTTCTCTCCTTTGATAGAGTTTCACCACTCCTTTCTTACTTGTCCCACTTCAAAGAACACCTGTAGAGGAAAAGCAACAAAATACTATCAAAGCATAGAGATCAATGATACCATAAAAAATGTAGAATCAGATGTAAATTAACCATACAAATGCATACACAAATACAAGATTCAGAAATATAAAAGTATATGGAGGAAAACTCAAATAACTTTATTGATAGTAGAAGTAGAAGAGAATATTAAAACCCAACTTTCTGATCCAGTGCCATCCTCCCAGAACAAAAGCCCTCTTCACCTTATGAAAGGCTAGATCACCAAACAATACAATGCTTCACAGAGAAACCAATAGCACTTCCTTACAAAATACAGATTTCTAGCCTCTGAATCTCTATGATGAGGGATCCATATACAGATATTTGAAAGGGGGTGAGTCAGCTTTTGGGATTTTTATTAGTGTCATTTCAGTGATAGTTCTTGGTTCCACTTGGAGATTTCATGATCTCTTACTCATCCCTAGGTGAATTCAGAGAGTTAAGTGTCATATGAGGAGTTTCTAGAAGATTCTCTGAGTTTCCACCTATCAAACTACCTCTTCCATTTGTCTTCTCTCGCTCATCACACCCTACAGAAGGGCTTTTTAGTATGCATCACACCCCTTGTGTGTAACAGGTGAGATACATCGCACCCTCAGCATGGAGTAGTCTGTATGGTCCATTTTTCACCAGTTCTGAGTAGTTTTTCAAGGAGAACTTCTCGGAAATGATGTAATCAGTTGACCTTGATCCTTTAGAGTATGAAACAACACTTTTGGGGGTTTAAGAGCCCTTTCTTTATCGGCATATGTGCTTGGGATTGCAATGCCCAAATATGTCTATAACACCCTGAAACAACTTTATTTCTCAAAAATCATTAATATAATTCGTATATAAGATTAAAGACCAGAACATGTCTCTACAATCTAGTAATAGTCAAGAAAAAAAGCAAGTAAGGACTCACAATGGAATAAGTTACTGCCTACCCGATAGCTAGCTTAGGACAAGCGAACCATGAGGGTTAGAGAAAAACCAACTTATATTAAATACATATGCTTTTATAACCTAGAATAATTACAATTAAAATGCCTCAAAAAAAGAGAT
Organism: Pinus taeda; assembly: GCA_000404065.3. Lineage (NCBI taxonomy): Eukaryota > Viridiplantae > Streptophyta > Pinopsida > Pinales > Pinaceae > Pinus > Pinus taeda. The sequence continues at coordinate 8,253 of APFE031626173.1, read as the reverse complement.
CCACCATATTTAAGCTAACGTTGTCAAGAAAACCCTATGAGAACTACCATATAAGAAAAACACCTTAGCGATAGACTACACCCAGTGGATAGAATTGGTGGTTTCCTTCTAGGTGCATGAGCTATTCTGGAACTTGAACCCCAGTCTCTACCCTCTTCACCAACCATGCCCTCTACCTCATGAAAATAGAGAAGTAAGAATTAAAGATTACATTCAAGAGGTGAAGTGCAAACTTTAACTCATTATCGGCATTCAAGCAAGAAACGTAAATTTATAACAAAGAAAAAAAATCTTGTGGACTTGAGTTAGGGAGAAACCATTACGTGAGATGCAAATCGAGTTTGAGGTTGGCTCCGTCTAGCTATACTCTATGAAAAGAATCCACAGCCTATAGGGGGTAGACTCAACAATTAACAACCATGCCAACTTGAGAGGTAAACCAGTGAGCCAAAACACTCAACAACCATGAAGGAGAAAGATAAAGTTTTAAAAATCAAAGTCACCGTGTAGGAGAAACAATAACCTATAGCAGAGAATTCCAAGGAGGTAGACTACAAGAGGGCCATTTGGAAAAGCGAGTGATCACCACCGTCCGATGAAGGGCAATGTTAGCAACCGTAGATAGAGAATGGGTTTTGAGTCCAGGAGGGCCAGCTGGAGTCCAACGGAAGAGTCCAGATCCATCCCAGCACTAGACTTGGGCAGACATGGTGCCCGGCAAATTAAATTGCAGAACAATGAGTCACTAGAATAGTAATTCCATGGGGTCTATCCCTCAGACCGGAGATTACCATAGCAGAAAATTTTTATTAATTCTTTAACCCGTACACTTAGTTAACGAGCATATATAAACGGACGAGACATGAATTAAATCTATGGTACTAAACCTTGTCGATATGGTCATTAGCGTTAAAACATAATCATGTGTTATTAAAATTTCAATAAATATATATATATTTTTAATTATATATTGTTTACATGGGTTTGTTACATGTGGTATCAAAGTGCTCAGGTTGTAAAACTAAGACCTTTGGAATATAAGTAAATAACACGATTTTTGACATGCACAGAGAAAGAAAGGAAAACATAGAGCATGTGGAGAAGTGGAATTACATCACACCAAATCGCAATAGGAACAGGTTCTGCTTGCTTTCAAGAAACCAACCCTAAAGTATATGTACATTTGGGGGAGGAGTCACGTAATACCAATACTACGATCATGGAAATTGTAGAAAAACTAAAGTATGAGGTGACTTGGTTACGGGTAGATAACAAGAGGCTAATGCAAGAGTAGGAGAAGATTATGAAGAGTGTCTGATAGACAGAATCATCGACCCAAGAGTAGGAGAAGATTATGAAGAGTCTATCTCAAAGGCAGAATCATTGACCACCAATCCCCACTCTTGAGCAGGAAATATGACTAAAGAACAAGAATTTCAAACTGAGAACATGGAAGTGGAGGGTGGCGAAGAGAATCATGAGGAATAATCTAATAATGTATATGGACACAAGACACAGAAAAGACAAAAAATAGAAAATCAGAGGGAATTTTAGAAAATAAAACCTCCCCTCTTTGATGGCCAACAAGAAGAGGTAGTTGAAGCTTGGCTCATCAATATGAACAAGTATTTTCAGCTGTATGAATATGATCAAAATTTAAAGGCTCATTTGGCCATTTTTTAGCTATAAGGGAAAGCCACCCTATGGTGGGAAGAGGTAAAAACGGTACATGGAGTAAATGAGCAAAGCATAACCTTGGAAAAGTTTCAAAGGTATTTTAAAGAAAAATATATAACCGAAAGATTTTATGACGAAAAAGCAAAAGAGTTTCATGATCTCAGATTGGGTCAACCGTCTATGGATGAGTTCATAGCAAAATTCACATCTTTGCTTTGTTATTTTCCTTACATACAAGAAGAAAAGGTGAAAGTGTAGTACTTTATCAATACTTTGTCGTTATTCATGAAATAGCGCCTCAAGTTTGATAACCCAAAAACCATGGACGAAGTTATACGGAAAGCTAGAATTTGTAAACAACAAAACAAACAAAAGGGAGATGTCGGAAAGAGATGGGATGAAAAAAAGGGGATAAAATTTACCTCCAATAAGGGAAATAGGGCCACAATAAAAAAGGACCCTATAAAGGTCAAACAAGCAGGAATATGAACAGAAATCAGCCCAGATTTAAGCTTCCAGGCGAGACTAAAACAAATGAAGAGTCAGGTAGAACTGAAGAGGAATTAACAACTAGACCTCCTATACAATCTTGGGGATGTGGAGGGCCATATTATGTCAAAAAATGTCCACACCACAAGGGAAATGATCAGATTTCATAGATTCAAGAACCATCTATTGTGGCAGATGTGGCAAGGAGTATACCTAATATTAATGCTTCTCTTGCGAACTATCAAGCGGAATACCAACCAACCATGATAGAATTTGAAGGTAAAGTCTTTGATCGAACTATATCTATTTTAATTGATCTTAGAGATAGATCGAATGTTTGGGGTTTGATGTTAAGAATACCGAGTAGTAGAATTACATCGGAAATATTCATATTCTCAGACTTCATGAATATGTCTTAAAAGGGCGTGGTACAAGAAGCGACCTCACAAAAATCTATTGACATTAATTAAAGCGCTAAATTTTAAGTGGAATATTAATGCAATACAAAAGTAATAAGATACTTAGATATACCAATGAATTTAATGAAAATAAGTAAAAGAATTTCCAGATTTTGTTATACTTTAATGGAAAATAATTATATTATATTCTATATTTCGACAACCGAGTAATTGTAACCAGATTTCATTAAGAAAACCAATTTTAACGTATACGAAAATGGATATGCCACATGTGTTTATCCCATCAATGATATTGCAAGTTTATTAAATGATGTTACAAATATTTTTCCTATGTTTGATATATTGAATTGTTTCAATAAGGGAGGGTTGTCAAGGTTGGCTGAATTTTTAACGTACTATAAGTTTAATTTTATTGTTATGTCTTTTATTTTTTTAATTTTTCTATTGATATAGAAAATAAAGTGGTTTAAATGGATGGAAATAAATCATTTTATTATATGTAGATATATTTTTATTTCATATCTCTATAAAGTATAAAAAGGAATTAATTATACTTGATAAATAGATAAATATGAAGTTAAGAGAATTCCATTTTGAGTAACACACAAATAAAACCCTCAATATTTATGGGGAAGGGTTGAGGATGACTTACAGAAATAAAACTCTCAAATTTTATGGGGAGTGGTTGAGGGTGTAAGTCATTTTTTAGCTCAATTAAAGTATACCAAGAGACCTCTAAACTCAACTAAGCCTTGTAGTCTTCTCATTATTGGGCAGATGGTTCTTCCATTCAACATTGATGTGATATCCCCATGAAATCTAATTATTTAATTTACTGTAGAACTTAAAAAATTGATTATTATTATTATTTTATAAAAAATATTTGCTAAATTAAGTTACGCAGAAAAGAAATAACAGTTATTTGTAAATATTGTCTCTTTACATGTTAAGTAGTTAGGATTCACAATTACCTATCCCTAACTAATTTCTTGAAGATTTATTCAAGAAATATCAAGAGGATAGGGGTATTTCAGATCCAGAAAAGAGAAAGAGGAAAATGATTGAAAAGAGGAAGTTGCACTAAAGTGCTAGGCAGATTTACAGAGCTAAGTCTAGTTTGGACGAGATAGTTGTTTTATGAGAGATATAGTCTCAAAGATCGTTCTTGTGAGAAAGGAACAACTCAGGGGGAGATATCTTATCAACATTGTCTCATGGTCAGGAGGAAAAGAGAAACAAAGGGCAAGGTCTAGTAGCAGACTCTTGCTTGGAATTTGACATTATATAGATAAGGAAAATAACGGATGTAATAGGTATATTGATTGTGTTGGGTGTGGAGCCTGCTTATCTTATTTATTCATAGGTATCACCACATTTGACCGCAGTTCGTAATGTGTTGCCCATAATACTTTCACTGCAAGTGGGGTCTAGGGGGGACGGCTACGATCTTTGGGAGCCTCCCCCCACCCGCCCATGACAGGGGATTGGGGGCAACACCCCCCAAGCTAAAAATAGATGTAAAATTGCCCTGTAAAATGTTGTAATTTCCTAGTCAATTTGGGTCATTCATCAACCGAAGATCTGATGGTAGAAGTTATTTTTAATTTAGGTTTTTTTCCTTAGAAGGCAATCTGTTGCTATATATGAGGGAATTTTATTGCGTCTATGTAGATTTGTATTTTGAGTGAGAAAGAGAGAGGAGATTGTGTGAGATCAAAGAGGGAATTACAGTAGATCTGTTGTAGGTTGTATCTCTTCAGTTTGTTGGATAATATAAAGGAAGGATAGGTTGTTTCTCCCTGGATGTAGCCCAAATTAGGTGAACCATGTGTTGAGCCTCAACCTTGCACCTTCCTATACACCCTCTTAACCCTCATTCTCCACTCACTTCATTCATCCAGTGGTTAAATCATTGCATTATAAAGGACTGTTTATATGGTTTTTTGACTATACTGACGTTTGTTGTTTGGTTTAGTTTTTTGTTCATGCAGCTGCGGAAACTTGTCAGTTTCCGCAGCCAGCACAGGTTTCCGCAGCCAGCACAGGATTCCGCAGCTATTTTGTTAAAAGTTGTGCTCCAGGTGTCCTCTGAAGGAATGAGCTACATGGACAAGCTCCAGATGGCATGTACATGGATCGTGTCCCTTCGAATCGGCCAAATCATCCACTAGAGACCGCGGTCAACCAAAGTCAAAGACGAGGCCAACCAAAGAGTTCAGCGGTGGCACGTCACTGTTTTGGGCACGTGAATGATACGTGGCCTAGTTCTCAACACACGAAGGCACCAGCACACCTGGAGATCGTTCCTGAACCGTGAATCTAACAGCCAACCACTCCGAAGATTTAAGAAACATAATGACAGTTACACTAGATCTCAGCTGAAGAGATCTACGTGTCTATGGCAACGCAGTTAATAGCGCAGTAGTTGTTTAGTTAGCTGTAGTATTTTGCATTATAAATAATGCATTGCTGAACGCTGTAAAGAGACTTTTGATACATGTAAATTCTGAACTGTTTATGTAATTTCCGCGCTACTGGTTATCTTATCACCCCACTGTTTTATATGCTATTGATTTAAATACATGAGAAGACTTTTCTGAAGATAGCCGTGTGATTATTTGATTGGCTGAAGTGGCAGAGGGCCCCTGCACGCTGAAGCCTTGTAAAGTGTTTTTTTAGTTTCACTAGGTTTTTGTTTTATCATTAGTTTGTACATAATATGTTTTATGTTTCTATTGTTCATATCTTTACTTTTGTTTTCTTAGACCTGTAAACTGATCAATGCTTTTTGTAGGTTCACTTAGGCAGCCCGGGCAATTTTTCATCTTTTTAATAACTTTTGGCATATGAGATCATCTTGTCCTTCCTGCTAAATTTTACTTCCTGGAGTTTACATTCAACATTGTCCTTTTCAAGTTGTTATTTGCTTATTTCTTTTGTGCTAGTTAGATATCATACTTCTTAACAATTTATGATTTCTTTCTGTGGTCGAATGACTATATCAGTAGGAAGTCATCATATTACTAACTGTAGTGTGATTTAGTTGTCATTTTACTTACTCATGGTTGCTTTCAATAAAGTAGATTGAACTGAATGGTAAAGGACTAAAAGAGTTTAAGTAGTGTGATTAATTTCTTTTATGCAATTTACATTTAGCTATCATATTCCTTGGTACGTTCATGATTACTTCCCCAAGGTAGGTTGAGCTGAGGGGTAAAGGATTTGAAGAATTCAAGTAGTGTGATTAGTTTCTTTTATGCAATTTACTTTCTTGAACAGTTAAATATAATATTGCTTAACTTGTTTATGATTACTTCCGATCACGTAGATTAAGCCGAAGGGCAAAGGATCTGAAAAGTTAGAGTAGTGTGAATTAGTTGCTTTGTTTTAAGTTTGAGTTGTTTTCCAAGTTTTTGCTTTCTTTTCATTTTTAGCAGCAAGGATACTGGGCCATTGTCATTAGTTCGCTATTTGATGCATTTGTTTTCTCTTAAGAATTGATTTCATTTTAGTTATTGTAAAGCTTTCTTTTGAGCATTTTTCAAGTTTAGAAATCATCACCATCTACACTCCACACACTTCACACTTCACTTTCATCATCACACATTAAAGAAAAATAAAATCCAAAAACAAACTAAAAAGCTTAAAACGGCAAAAGCCTAAGGAAATGGTTATCTAAGTACATATAGTACACCTCACTTCGTCAGTTTATAAACCCCGGGTTGAAATTATAAATAGAAATTTAGATAACACTAAATTGACCAAACATTTTGGCACCGTTGCCGGGGAAGTGAAATTAGGTAGCCAATTTCTAAAAAAAAATATAAAAACAAGAAAATTTGAAGAAAGGAAAATTGATAACCTCTCAAAGTATGCTCTCCTCTTGCGCCTAGTGTGATCTGGAGAATAAGAAAAGAGAAAGTTATTGGTTTAATATTTTCTTGAGTATGCTCTCTTCTTGCACCTAGAGTGACCTGGAAGATCAGAAAGAGAATTATTCACCTGACTTGAAGAAAAATAAAAAAAATGATATGCATAGAGCAAGAGATTCTAGGGGAAGGTTTTTAGCTAGAGCCAAGAGTTCGATTTTTACCAGTCCATCTACTTCAAGGAATAGGCAAGAGACACCTCCATCATCTCCAACTCACACTCTTAGCCCTAGGATTCCTGGAATTCAAGAGGTAGTAGTTGACTCTCCCACACCATCTATAGAATCCAAATTAGGAAGAGATCCTTTCCTTCCTTCTACAGGGAGACAGATTGTAATTGAAGAAGTAGAATCACCTGAGGAAGAGGGAGAAATTCCTCCTCATACACCCTTGGTAGAGGAACCAGAGGACTCTGAAGTATCTGAGGAAACTACCATGACAGAAGAAGGAGTAACCGGATTTAGTAGAGGTAGAGGTAGAGGAGGAGGAGGAAATAATGGAGGAGGTAGAGGTAACATTGGAGGAAAGAGGGATGGAGACAACTCATTCGGATTTCCTATAGTCGATGAGGACTCTCGAGCCACAATGAAAAACATCTCGCCATCTGTCCTCCCAAAGTTCAATGGGTTAAGAAATGAGGACCCTGAAACATTTCTATTTGAGTTTGAGGTCGTGTGTTGAACTTATGATTATCTGGAAGACTCTCAAAAGCTCAAACTATTTCCTTCAACATTGAAAGGGGCAGCTTTGAAAGGGTTCATGGGATTGCCCACTAAATCCATTGGGACCTGGAATGATATGAAACAAACATTTTTGGATAGTGTTATACTGAATTTTGTCACCTTGACTATCTGCAGTTATATGGCAACATCAATAGCCATATTGTCCTCTTTGTCAAGCCCCATACCTCTGCTCTTCATGTCAAAACTTCAAAAGAGAGAAAGTCACTTAAAAACATGTTTATCTCTGGGTACGCAGGTTCTCTCTACCTTACCTGCGTGTACGCACTCCAAATACACTGTACCTGCGTACTGATATGCTCTGTATGCTAAAGGTTGGGTGCGTACCCCTGTAAAGGTCAAAAGGCGCGAGTTTCATCTATAAAAAGTTACTTGTGGTCACTTCTAGAGCCTTCTAGAAGAGTTTTTGACGTGTATTGAGCGCCTCCAGATGGTTCATGCATCCCTATGATAGAGGAACTTATCCCATCAAGAGAGGAGCTACCCCATCCAAAAGAGGGAGAATCCCATTGATGTTGGAACTGAATAACTTCCTCTAGAACACTATAAATACAGGCATTGGGCCAAGGGAGGGGAGGTTGAAAGCTGAACATTCCAAAGGGTAGACGCTGCTGGAATTAGGACTTCCATTGTGAGCTTGTGAGGAGAGATTACCATCCTTTCTTGTTTCATTTGGAAGTGGGTGAGCTTGTCAAAGTAGAGGAAAACTCTTGCTGGACCCTGGGAGGAACTTGCACAACACCAAAGCTCAGGTTGTAATGGTTTCTTTTGTTTCCTATTAATACAAATAAGTCCATTCTTCTCAACAATTTGTTATTAATGAGTTGTTTCATATACTCCTTGGTCTGTATGTTGAATATGTTTTATTTTATGAGATATTCAGGTGCTATGTAAGCGTTTGATTGTTAGTGAATGCAGGTTTCGAAGTGAAGGAGGAGCTCATCCGGATCAACGAGGCTAGACTACTACAACAGCGTTGGACTACAGGTAGGATCTAAA
>APFE031626148.1:0-20745 GCA_000404065.3 Pinus taeda | reverse complement strand
GGGTGGTTGGTGTGGTCTGACCCCTAGGCAAGGGGTTGAGAGGGCACGCCCGAGGGGGCAATAGGGTGGTTGGGGCTCGAGCGAGGAGGTCGCCGGTGGGTGGCTTGGTTGGCCAGGGGAGGGCACCCCGGAGGGGGGACGCTGGTGGGTGGGTGGAGTGGTGTGTGGCAAGTAGCAGGGGGGTTGGGCGGAGAGGAGGAGGGTGCTTGTGGGTGGAGTGGAGTGTGGCAACTGCCCGAGGGTTGGGCAGAGAGAGGGAGGACGCTCGTGGGTGAGGTGGAATGGCGGTGGGGGCACCCGGGGCCGGTGGATGGTGTAGAGCGCCAGTGGGTGTGGTGGGGCCATTACATATTTTTTTTGTACTTATTAAAAAAAATAGACATTTCATATAATATATATATATTAATTTTGGAATGTTTTATTCGTGATTTACTTTTTTACATTAGAATGTTAATGCATGACCTTTTAGAATGTGAGGGGTTGTGGGTAGGGTGATTGTTGATCATACAAATAAAAAAATTATGATATATTTTCGTTGTTAATTTAAGTTAATATGCTTTTATTATTTACTGTTTTATGTGTTTCTATTTTTCAGGAAAATGGCATCAAAGAAACTTTCAGTGAATCTTTCTAGACCAAAGACTCTTAAAGGTGCATATTCAAGAAACATTGGTGAACGAACTCCACCTGAGCTCATGACTACAAATCTTTCAAGTGCCTCAAGTGATAAGAAGATGATTTCAGACTGGAAGAATTCGAAAGAGGTGAAATTTCCATCAAGAATCTGGTATGTGAAAGAAAGAGAAAGCACAAATGTGAATATATATCTATATATCGATATACCGAATGATAATGGAATTTTTGAGGTGATGGGAAGAGTCATAGATATGTGCTTGATACCGGACACTGAAGTTTACGTACTTACAAAAGCTCCCAAGTCACATGAAATGGTTAAATACCAAATATCATATTCATTGTATGACATGACAGAGGTATCTACAAAGTTGTGTAATCAAATCGTAAATGAGATGACACAAAACATCGTAAGTATTGTTATTTATATTTGTATTTTGCATTCTTGAAAGTGTCTCGCTATATTTTTTAACTTTGTTTTTTATTGACATATGATATTTTGTTTAGCAAAATTTCGTTGAAAGTTGTTCAATTAGGTTGGGAAGCATTCATTTCATAGAGCATGATATCATGAAAGTTGTCAGCAGTTTTTACTCAGTGTCAGAAGAAGATATGGAAAATAAGCAAAATGTAGTAATTGATAATGTTACAAAACTACATCCAAAGAATAAAAAAAAAATGCCTCTGGTGGATAAATATAGCAAAGGTAAATAAGTTACTTTTGAGAACGATGAAGTTGAAATTGAAAATGAAGCATATGTTTCCATTACTGAAGATGACATTGGAACTGAGAAAAACCATAAAAAACCAAATGTAACAATGCCCAAGAATAAATCTGTTGGGAATGTTATGACCAAGAAAAGTAAAGTTGAAGATTTTGTAGCAGTCATTACCAGCAATCAAGAACCTAGTGAAACTTCAAAAGAAAGCAGAGAAATCATTACACCAGGAGCTGATTTAGAGGATGGAATTATCAAAACAAAACAAAATTCCATTTGAGAGAATTTGACAAAGAGAAACTTAATTGATGGTGGTCACACATTTCAGCTTAATGTCAAGCAAACCTATAAAGCAAGTGAAGGACAATGTCAATATCAAGTTAGAAGGCCACACCATCTGCATATTCACAACTTGAAGACATTGATGAGGTACAATCCATATGCTCATGTGGTTAGTTATGTGCTTCTTGTTGATCCACTTCAAGTTCCCAACAAAAAAGCATTTGATAAGTCAAAATGTTTTGAATACAATTATTATGTGCTTGGGGGGAACCATTCTGTAGAAGTTCAAAGACAATTAATGGAGGAATATCCTAATAACCCACGTTTTGAAACAATGAAATGTATCATTTACGCTAGTTTATCAGATACAGAAGCAAAGTTAGTGGCATGGGATCATAATTCAGATAATGAATATAGGTTGTCTATGACTTTCATCCAAAGGGTTAGATTTATTCATAGTGAATTTGAAGAAAAATGTGGTGGGGATAAGATAAATGTTACCACAGATTTTCGAAAGGAATGTTGTATGGAAATAGAATATCAAATTGAATAGAAAACCAATTCAAAAGGTGGAAAAGGAAACAAACATAGTGATTTATTCAGAGGTGTTGATAACATTTTCCAATTGGCATTTAGAACTGGATATGTTTGGAGGTTGATTGATGAGATTTTTAGCATGTGGAAAGACATTTCCATTAAAAACCAAAAGTTCAAAAAGTCTAAGCCATTGATATGTGGCAACAGTAAATTAGCTCCTGAAATGAAGCATCTTCCAGATGATATGACTATCACACCTTGGACGGCGATGCGAGTGAGAGATGAAAAAATTGTCAAAACAATATTATCTCATGTGAGGTCAGGGGAATTACCATTGGAGGAAATATTTGAAGAATTTCAAAAATAAGTTTGTTGAAATATTTTTATTTATTTCTAGATTATAATTATATTTTAAATAAAACATGTTGTTCTTAGTAGTATTTGTTATACATATCATTATATTAACTTTTTGTTACTTTATCTATGCAGTCACAAAGTTTATATGAAAATTCAAGAACAAATGGTTAGATTGTTGAATGAAGTTGAATGAAGATATTTGGGATGATGTTGTACGCAACTATCCAGATTCAAGTTCTACATCAACATTAAAATCCTTTTATCTTTCATTTAAAAATGTATCTTGATTTATACATTCATTTTTATTCACCTGTGTACTATTTTTAATTTATAACTTACACATATATTTGTTTATTTTATGAAAGATGAGGAAGGATAATAATGGAGTGCCAGATAGTTTCAAAACCTTTATTGAAAAAATAAAGATCGAAAGACTGAGGAAGCAACGTATTAAGAATGTTCAACTTGATCCAAATCTTAATCATTTCATTTGGAATGGGCTAGACACTATTCAATATCAAGTAATACAAGGCGACTGTGAAGACATTTTTCAACTCATAACTAAAGGGATTATGCCTAGCATTGCAGATATTCCCCGTGGTTTTCAATATTCCAAACATTGACTATGATAGTGACCCTATACTTATCAAGCTCTTAGTAAAGTGGTTGCGGGATTTGTAGAAGTCATGTCATCACCATTATGGAGATTTGTGACATTTCATTCAAACACACAATTGGCAATGATATTGTCAAGCTTTAAGGGGAAAACAAATTCAAGGATGGAGCTTACATGGTAAGACGTCTAAAATGTATATTTGATTAATGTTGAAATTTTTATTTATGTACAAGTTAATTTAACTTTTACTATTTCATGTTACAAGAAAAAGTCAAATCTTATTAACAATGAAGATCAACAATTTATAAATGATTGTGAGTTCATTCATATTGATAGTTGGGCAAAAGATGATAGCCATATTTCTATGATTTTTAATCGGGTAGATGGAAAGAGTCATAGCCAAATACTGACTTATGATGTTGTTGTGAGAAAACTAACATATGAAGACAAAGAAGCAAAAGGAGAGATAGTTAACATTTATCAAAAACCACAATTATTGATTAACTATCTTATAGACATTTGTTCAAATGAAGGAGATTGGGTTCTAGATTTATTTTCTGGCTCAGGTAAGTTTTATTTTATGGAATTGAATTTCAATATATTATTTTTTTAATTAATACGTCATTGTACTAATTTATTTCATTATTTCTTTTGTGCTTGATAATTAGGTACAACACTAGCATGTTGCCTTAAAAAAGGAAGAAATTGCATTGCAATTGAAAAAGATCTAGTACAATGCAATTTCATTCAACAAATAATTAATGCTCTTCAATTTCTTCCAGATGCAATGCAAGAAATTGGGTTGAAGAAAGGGGACTCTAGTGAATCACGTGTGGCAAAAAAGGAAAAGGAACCTCAACCACTATTACATGGAATGTTTGGAAAGACATACATTGGGAGATTCGCAGACATCGAAGACCCATTAGAAGAGAAAAATGAGCAAAAGGAAACAACAAATATTGTGGAAGAAGACAATGATGAAACTCTAGAGGACGAAGAGTTTGGATTACGTGACATTGTTGATTAAATTTAAGTTATGCTTGTAAATCAAGCTTTGCAATGTTTTGACTTTGACATTTTATGAGAAAAATAAACACTCAATTAGGGTTGTTTACGTTCAATATTTGTAATATGTGATTTTCGCATTGATTTTTAAGTTAATCATTATTTTTTGAAAAAAAAAGTGATTATTATTATTTTTTTGACATGAAATTCATAAAAAAAGCTATTATTTAACCATTTTTAGTTAAATTTATCGTATAAAAATTGTGATTTTGACATGTCAATTCTTGCAAAAAATAATCAAAAAGTGTATCTTTTTAGTTATATTTATGTTAAAAATAGTTATTTTTATGTCCATTGTTAAAAAATATTGTTTTTTAGAAACAATTATTTCATGTGGATTGAAAAATTAATTAAGGATGTATAAATATGTAGAATATCAAAAATTCTAAATATCAACGTTCTAATTTAAAAATGCAAAACAATAAAAACCTCACGAAAAAAATTAAATTAAAATAAAAAACAAGAAAATGTGAAGAAAACTACCACTTCAAAAATTATCAAATTTACAAAATAATTATTTACATTTTATACATTAAAAAATTTAAAGCCAAAAAACAGGGCTTTTAGAAAAAGGGTGTGATGTAGAATACTCACTTTTTTAAATCAGCATGAAAATCACTACCATTCTAAAACGTAATGTACATAAAAAAAAAATGAAAGTGCCAAAAACTATGCTCTAAAAAAAACATGTGCGTTCTGCATCACCCCTTTTCAAAATCAGGTCACTTTTTTGCTATCTCTACGAAACGGGTAACAGTATCAGTTCCCGTTTCAAAGTTTACATTGTTTGAGGTGTAAAATATGATGTATTTATGAAAAAACCACCGAAATTAATTTGTAAAATCCAAGGGATAAAATTATTAGTTATAAAATACAAACAACTCTAGTTTCAACAACATGTTTTGTCAATAACCTTTTCAGAACAGTAGTAGAGACAAAGTAGAAGAAATCAATATTAGATAACTTTTATGCCTCATAAGAGAGACATAAGCTAGACAACCACCTTTATGTAACCATAAAAAGACATGACTTAATTAAACATTCAATTCACTTCATTATTTACTCCCAACTTGAAAACTTGAAACAAAAATTTTGTTTATCTTTTTAATGGAGTGGTAGAATTGTGTTTTAAAGAGTCAATCAGAAATTAGTACGTGAAAGGTAGAACTTGAGAATAGAAAGCTATCTAATATAGATATAGAGACACAATAGACTGTGAAAAAAAATGATGGTATTGATGAATCTTCCCAGCAAATAAGCTGTAATTGTTAGACCACTACCCAAATTTCAGTTCTCTGCAATGAAATAGTGACTCTAGCTTTATTTGTATAAATAGAGACTTTGGCCATTGTCATGTTCGTTTCCTATGAATGATTTTGATTTTCAAACTCCAACTAGTTTTTTGTTAAACTAATTAAAGATTTGATGACAAACTTATTGTTTTCAAAGCTCTTTTTTAAATCTATTTTCTTGAGAAAATTTGTCTTTTTACTTTAGGTACTGTAGATTGCTACCATGTGAAATATGCTATGATATAATTGTCTGGATAAATAGACAGAAGTGTTGTACAAGATAGTCTTTTTTTAAATGTAAATAAGCAAAATCTCCTAATACAAATCTTATGAATTAAGAACATATTTTAGACTTCTTAGCTAAGTTATGATTATATTTCAGTAAGGGATTTTTTGTATGCTGATATTGTGTTGTCTCTTTGGGTTTTGTCAGGTAAGAATGGTTAATAAGGAATTTGTTCTTGACCAACAAGCACACATCTTATTCTACTATCAACATGAAACTCCATGGTTTTCAGGCATGGCAACAAAAATGCAGATGTTAGTGGGATATCCAAAGTCTGTGTTGGATGAATTTAATACTAGTGATGATTTTGATTCCTTGTCAAATAAATAATGTCACAAGTCAAATTCAAATAAACAGAAGCAGTTTAAGAATGAAGGTGAAGTTATTTCTTTTTGTCCAAGTCAATTTTTTTTATTTGTTGGTTGTTGTCATGTTTTGAGTGCGGACTTGTGAAATTCCAAATTGCATGTTGGTTTATGTGAAAGGGATATATATATATATATCAATCATTCATGGTTTACAGAGATCTAGGTTACATTTGCACATAGGTTTACATATCATTCAGATATCTAAACACTAAACAACAACAACATTGAGATTTTTCTTTCACTCAACCTATAACATATTGCATCTGTTTTCATCAATTATCTTCTTCCATATGTTATCCACTTATGACATTTTCTTTGCAATATTTAGTGAACTTGATAGTTATAGGTCATATATAGGTTATAAATGCCTTCATATTTTCACTTCTAATTGAGTATTCAACTGAACATATTGATTCTATTATACATAACTATTTTTTCCTCCACCCACTTTTCGTAATTTCCATAACCATTAGGTAGGGACCTGCAACTTCGATGTTGCTTTGCTTGTTTACTAAAATATTGTCGAGATTTTAATTTATTGAAAGTTGTAGAATTTACAATTTATGAAGTTTCAAGGTTTAATTTTTAAAAGTCTAATTATTTAAAGGGTGCTAGCTCAATGGAAGAGCACCTGCTTTATAAGAAGGAGGTTCGTGGTTCGATTCCATCATGCCCTGCCATCCATATGGAATGGCGATGATCAATTTTTGGTGATAGAGGCTCTTTTGACCATCACCAATGAGCTTTGGTGACATTTTTCAACCTTCAACAAAATATGAAATGGTGATGGTCAATAAACGCCACCATATATACAAATCAATAGTGACAACCTTCAAAGGTCCGTAACCGTAAATCATTGTTGTTGATATGAAATGGTGATGGTCGATGTCCATAATTATAGTCATTATTCGTGACAGACCTTGAATGTCACCATAACACCTATACCTCTAGCAATCCAAATTTTGGTGACGGTCAATGAACGTCACCAAATATATGCACCAATAGTGACGACCATGAAAGATCCATCACAATAAATCATTGTTGTTCATATGAAATGGTGACGGTCACTATCCATCATTATAATCAATATTTGTGATGGACTTTGAATGTCACCATAACACCTATACTTTTGGCGACACCATCTTTGGCGACGTTCATTTTTTGGTGATTGAGGCTATAGTTCATCACCATTGCTCATATGAAATGGTGACATACGCTAACCATCATTATAAATCATTATTGGTGATGGACTTTGAATGTCATTACAACACCTACAATTTTGGTGATGCCACCTTTGGTGACGTTCAATTTTTGGTGACAGAGGCTATGGTCCGTCAACATTGCTCATATGAAATGGTGATGGTCGCTATCTATCATTATAAATCATTATTGGTGATGGACTTTGAATGTCACTACAAAACCTATACTTTTGGTGATGCAACCTTTGGTCATGTTTAGCTTTTGGTGATGAATGCTCTTTTGACTATCACCAATGAGCTTATGGTGACATTTTTCGCCCCTCACCAATGTCATTTTTTCTTGTAGTGAAATGAAAGCTTCTCTACAGAAAAACATCTTTAAACTCTTAAATTATCATCCAGAAACTCTTAAGGAGCCAATAATTCTCCCCATCTAAGTAGCTTTCAATTTTAGAGTGAAATTCTAAAATATACTTTAAACTTAAAGGATAAGAGGTCTCATCAAGAGTCGGCCTACCATGATCATAAGATTATAACTAGCTGACATTACCAATACTAAATATCAAAACAGGGTAATGGCTTGAGATTGATCAATCAAAAGACAAGGGGTCTCATCAACAGCCAGCATGTTTAGTCAAGTTATAAATCAAGTGAATGGCATTGTCAATTTTGGCCACCAAACCAAGACATTGTCCTTTAAGAAATAAAAGAAGAATGAATTACTTCAATAAAATAAAGAAAGCATAAAGTATACAAAATAATTTATTTGTAAAATTGAATTCTTTCTTAAGTGGGATACCGAATCATTGTTGGGGTAACAGGTAACCCTGTTGAGGCTATGAATTCCTACTGGCAACAAAGGGTTTACCTATGACAAATGAGTATACCAAAATTGGTCTAACGAGATTTTTATACTATCTTTGTAACCAAGTAATGAGTGATGTAGGTAAAATGACTATCTGTGAGAAAAGGGCAATAAGAAGAAAGATAGTTAGAGCATATGTTGTTTATTGATAAACGAACAGTACTACTTACTTTGTATTCCATGAAATTTAGTTTTATTTTCAAAACTATCTTTATTTTAGAAGTTTTAGAAATTTCAAAAAACTCTCAGAGATAACTAATTCTTCCAAGTGAATCGCCAATTGTTGTGCTTGTCAACAACCCCCCCATTTATTAACGTTAGTATTAAAATATTACTTTAATAAATGGGGACCCTCTCAAAAAATGTATATACCCAAAAAATCAATCCTAGCATGTAGATATTTCTTTTATTTTAGAATAAATCAAGATATCAAACAAAACCTATAAAACCATTAAAATGCTACTTTTTCATATTTAGCATGAAATGTATCACAAACAATACCTTTCTAACCCACCGCGATCTACGATGAAACAATAAAAAAAAAAATCTATATTCGAAAAATGGCCATAATGTTAGAAAGTCCTTAAAGCTTCTTTAAAAAAGATAAAGTCTCGCATTGCAACATCACTGTTTATAAAAGACTTCTATTAAGAGCTTACCCCGAAGTATTGCATTCTGCAAAATTGTGACAGTATAATAGCCTTCTCACATCGCATTCCAATCATACGACACAAGCCTCAAACTATTATATGCTGATATTGTGAGATGTGATCTCAACCTAGAGCCACCTCTTAATCTTTCCCCAACACATGCGGAGATTAATTATTCATTAAAAAGAAGCTTGAAAAGTGACGACGCTTGTTTCTCGTATCTCGCATTTCACACAAGATCAAAAAATGGTAAGTTAAAAAAACGAATTATGTGATATAGTGATCTGCGATATTGCTTTGCAAATCGCAAAATCACTATTATCGCAGTTTAAAGGCTCACTAGCCTAGGAGATTGTTTCCCGATTTACGATGTGAATATTTATGGACATTCAAGTTAAAGGATAACAAATCATTAGTGGGCATTTATGAAGAAGTAGTTGCATTTATGTGTGAAAGGCCATTTAGAGTGATTTTATATCTTGTCACGTGATTTCAAATAAACACCTTTATCACCTTTACTGGTTTTATTCATCGATTCATTCCTATGTTCAGTATCATTTTTATCCGATAAACTGTTCATCTTGAAACTTCCAGGAAAGAGCGGAAGAATAGGACGATGGAATAAATGGTGAAGAAAGGGAAAGCAATCGCCTTTGAGAAGTCAGAATTGACTCCTCTGTTCACAGATGCTACATGTAATAAGGAAGTAGGGACGTCTACATGGGAGGCTATATATTAGTTACTAGAGGAAGAACAACCAAGGATTCTTAAGACAACGATTACAGTTTATGGGTGTGATTCCTCTGATGCTTCCATAACTAAGCTTGTGTGCTCATTTCTGCACCAAATAGCCACATGACCAAAGATAATCCCCTATACCGACATGGTTAAGTGGATCATTGACGATGTTGATATATCAGATAGAAAATTCAAAATAAGAGGCCAGGAAGTTATAGGATCTTTCACTCCAAATAACCTAAGGCTTATGTACCACCTACCAGAGCCACAGGTTACCTACAACAGGAAATTTATTGAGAAATTCATCAAAGAAAATGAAGATCTGGTGGATTGCACAAAGAATTGGTCAAATAATGATGAAAGAATCAAGAAAGACAAAAATGGTATGTATTCCACCGCATGTGTTGTTCCCCTTTCGGTTTTGCTGAGGCTATGTTATGTAGACTATTTGGCAAACCCGACAGTAACAAATTCTCCTCAGAATGGTTTCCCTTAATAGATGCATTCGTTAATGCAACAATAATAGATTGGGCACAAATCTTGTGTGATAATTTAGCTAAAGGAATTATAGAGTATAGAAGGAAAAGGAGTATTACTTCGAGGGTTTACCCTTTGTTTTTCGTGAGTGCTTATGTAATGGATGCTATTTGTTTTGGTTATAAATTCCCTCTTATGGGATGGAAGTGGACTATTCAAGATCCAGTTCCTATTCACATCCACCACAAAGACATGTGGGAATCCAATTTTGAACCACATTTTTTCAAGAATTTTCATGGGGTTATGCTTCCTATCCATAAACGAATTTATAACCGAGATGCTCCCAGATTCTCCCAAGAATCCTAGATAGAAATCCTCCTAGTAGCCCAATGGCTTATGGAAGAGAAATTACATATATCAGAGTATTTGGAAGCATCGCCTCTCCCCATGTTCTCCCTTTCTATGTCCCAGATAAATTAATGGCTAGATATATAGCCTATTAGACATGCAGTGAAGGAGGGATGAGAAAAGCATTGAAGGAGTCAAAGAAGGCCATTTGGCCTCAATTTCATGTGTCATAT
The DNA here is from genome assembly GCA_000404065.3 of Pinus taeda. Taxonomy (NCBI): domain Eukaryota; kingdom Viridiplantae; phylum Streptophyta; class Pinopsida; order Pinales; family Pinaceae; genus Pinus; species Pinus taeda. Next base: position 10,080 of record APFE031626148.1, on the reverse strand, counting down.
GGAGTGTTTTCATTACATGACCTTGGACATGTGCTTAGGGAAGTAGATGATATGTTCTCTCTACAATTACCTAAGTTCCTCGGAAGACAATACAGCCCATTTAGTATTGTCAAGGATTTTACCACTATGGTCAAAATAAAGATATTCAGCAATGAGAATGACCCATTTTATGATGTTTTCTTATAGAAAAATACCTTCAAAGAAGTGAAACATATGGCATAAAAACTTTTTGATTAGGAGGGCCTTGAGGCATTTTATAGCTACAGAGAAAATAAGTTATCAAAGGTCCCATTCAACCAATTGTTAATTGAACCAATAAGGGAACCCACTCCCAGTGTAAGCATAGATGGTGAATGTAAGGAAAAATCTAAAACCAATTCTGGAGAGAAATCCCAAGACAAATCGGCCAAGGGATCTAACAAGTCATCAGAAAATATGAAAAGTAGGAGTAGGGAATTAATCAAGGATACATTCCAGTCTGCAGCAAAGACAGATGAATATACTTTGACCATCAAGCAGACTGAAACCAATACTCCCTCTATACAGCTGATAAAGCCTCGAGTAATTGATTTGGAAGAGGAGTGGGATAATTTCAACAAAAAAATCAACACAGAGGAACAAGCACCAAAGACACAAATGACACATCAGGAAACAACTCCAGAAATTATATTAGGGGGGACTATGAATACTCAAGAAATAGAACACATTCTTGTTACCCTCACTTTTGAGATTGTTTTAAGAATAGAATAAATTCCCCCTCTTCATGTATTTTATCCCACAACACAAGGTCGTTGTCAAGAGACATAAAAAGAAAAGAAAATTGGAATCCACAACCGCTACCACTCCAGACTATGAGCCGATGGATGTCCTTTGGAAAGACTCATCCACCGACCCATCGGCCAACCTCACCAAGCTCTCGCAGCTCGCAGGTGCATACGCTATGACAACCATTGACAAAGAAATAGAGGTACAACTGTTGCTTAAAGAAAAGTAAGAAAAAATTTTGTCACTTGAACAACAGTTACAACAAGCCAAAACCAACCAACAACAAGAAATACAATTGGCTAAGCTATAATAGTAGTTCCAACAAATGAAAATAGAACATCAGAGTAGCTTGGCATATAAGGAGGCACAAATATAGAGCATAACATATATGCATAAGGACGACCCAAAGATTGATCAGTTTTTCACCAAAGCACTCAGCCTCAACTCCTATCTCACACACTAAAAAGAATTGCTATGCCAAAAAAACTCACAGTGGAACTCTCACTGTGAAACAAGCGACAAATTAACAAGCCAAGTTGTGGAAATGCGACTTGAGTATGATGAAATTCTTAAAAAGGTTTCAGATTTCATAACTTGGCAAAATTCTGAAAATAGGCGAAGATCCGACATGCCCAAATTGGATGAATCACATGAGGTCTTATTTGCAAGTTGCAGTTCTCAACTCAAAGAGGCAGAATAGGCAACAGAGGATGCGGCAGTAATGACAAACATCGTCATTGAAAAGTGTAAATGAAAATTTGCATAGTGCTAATCTTGTGGCAGAGACCACCCCTGGTTTCCTTCCAAATGCAAAACAACTTGAATTACAGTGGAAACAGGAAGCAGAATAAAGAGCAAAAGAAATTGGGCAGGTAACTAGGTTAAACTAGGAGGCATATTGACAATATCTGGTAAACCCGCACAGCTAGTGGATGACCCTGAAATGCGTAATCATTTCTACCAAGAAAATAGTGCAAGTGCTCATCAATGTCGTGTTTACAGGATAACTGAAATCCTCCCACTGAAAAGGGCTTTTGGACCACCAAAATTTGTTTTTCAAGCATCAATCAAGTGAGGATACAACTCCCTCACTTGCCCAATTTACATCCATCGTGCACTGCTCAATTTTGAACCTTTGAGTCCAATTCTTAAGTACTCGACATTCCCTCTACGCGTAGTTCTCATGTTTCTGTCCAAAACTGTATCTTCCTGCAACTTATTGAGGTATTCAAGAAACATATCATCAATAGAAGGCAACTAACTTTGCTCTTTGGGACCCTCGATTAATTAAGGTTCAAACGGTCTTAAATTTTCTGCATTTACCACTGAGTAGATGTGCATGTAAGCTGGAAAATCAAGGCAGAAAGCATTCTCACCAATTTTCTCAAGTATCTTGAAAGGCCCATACCTTATTGGCTTTAGCTTCTTTCCTTCACCTTGCATTCTTTCCTTGCTAATATAAAGCCAGATTTGATCACCAACTTGGAAGTTATGCTCCATCTGATGCTTATCATGCCTTTCCTTGTACTTGGCTTGGCTCTTTTCCAGCTACTCCTGCACTGCCTGGTGAATTTCTTGGATCTGTTCAATGAACCTGGTTGCTCTATCCACATCACTATGTCCATCAACTGCTATGTCTTTCCCAAAGACAAAATCCAAGGGAGACTTTTGTGTAAAACCAAAACAAGTCTCAAAATGTGATCTTTGTGTAGAAGAATGTTCAGCATGGTTGTAATCATGTTGCACATAACACAAATTTTCATCCCAAATCTTGGGATTCTTTCTGTAATAACCCCTGAAAAACTAGATCACTGTCTTGTTGAGCACCTCTTTGGCCATCTGTTTGTGGATGAAAGGTTGTGCTCTTCTTCAATTTGGTGTCCATCAATTCTCATAGACTTGACCAAAACTTCCCAACAAATCGGGAACATCGATCAGACACTATGGAAGTGGGTAAACCAAAATGAACCCAGACATGCTGAAAGAACAACTTTGTTGTTTGTTAATCTCTAATCTTCTTGTTACAAGGTATTAAAATACACCTTTTGTTGAATGTGTCCACAATAACATATAAATAGTCGTGACCTTTTCTAGATTTTGGCAATCCTCCAACAAAGTCCATGGAAACACTTTCCCAAGGATGAGAAGGAACTAGAAGTGGAGTGTACAAGCCTAATTTTCTATTGTTGGGCTTGCTTTTAGCACACATGGTACACCCTTTAATATATCTAGAAAAATTTTCATGCATTCTTGGCCAATAGAAGAATCTTTGCAGTTGTGCAACTATTTTACTTACACCAAAATGACCTGATATTAGAGAAGTATGTGCTTCTCAGATCATGTTAAGTCTTTCAATTTGAGAAATGCATAACTTTCCCAAATGATACAAGATTTGATCCTTAATATGATAATTCGATTCTTCTACTTGTTTGCCATGACTTAAAGTTGTATATATATCTTTAAAATCTACATCTTGAGCATAGTGTTCAATGTATCTTTCATGCAATATTGAATTATGCTTAAGTATAGTAGATGCATTTATGATTGGTCTTGACAACATATCTACAACTTTATTGTGTATGGCTTTCGTATATCTGATGACAAGATGAAACTTTTGTAGAAAACCGATCCACCTATAGTGTCTTGATTGCTACAGTTTAGTTTGAAAGTGCAAGTACCGAAGTGGCTGATGATCAATGTATATAATTGTTTTTGTTAGTTTTAGCCTTTGAAGACTTCCATCAATGATCAAATATGCTCTTACAAAGTGGTCTCAGGGTATCAAAGACAAATTTTGTCATTTTAGTGATTCTTCAAGTAAAATTTGGTCACTAGGTATTAGGTCTAGGGTTGTTTTCGCTCCTTCCAAAGTTTTCCAAGTGTCTCACTATTTGACTCAGTGTACCATCATTCAAAGAGTTATCATCATTTCAACTTCCAATGGATCATTTTACACCTTGTTCGTGCTTCAGTTGTACTTGTGGAAGGCCCATTTCCCTCTCCTAGGGTTTTGAAGGTAATTCTTCTTGGATGATCAAATTATCAACAAGACTTGTGTCCTGATGTTAATACACATTCCCCTATCCCTAATATACCTTATTAAACAATTCTCGTCACTCATATCCCTCAAATTCATCAGTTTCCCACAAACCCTAGTTTATTGCTACAATTTGACAATTTTCTAGCCTAGGACTGTGTTTTGACCTTTTGGACCCCTTCGCCTCACTCAATCTTTGAATTTAAACTTTCCCCTAATTATTAACATCCCTCCCTACTTCCTAAATTTTTCTCAAGAATTTAGAAGCCCCTCGTCCCCTTCATTTCCCTTCATTTCTACAAATCCCCTGTTCCACATATCGAGATATATTTTATTCAAACTATGTTTCTGAGCAAGAAAATATGAATTTGACACAAGTGAGAGAGGATTTTGTTCATAATTTACCCAAGCAGGAAAACCTATTTTGGTTTTTACACAGGTTTCATGGTTTTGGAGAAATGTTGAAAACATCATTGGCCTCAGGAGGATTGATGTACTTCTGGAGTGACCTTGGAAAAATCAATATTTCACTTAGCTGGGATGTTCAAATGACTTTATTGATTATTTAAATGATATCTACACAGAGATATTTTTCCAATGAGCTATCATGAGCTCAATTTGGAGTTGAGGAAGACTTTCAAAATTTGACTGCAACAACACTCTGCATTTAGGTAGCCTCATTTTGCACATTTTGACCAGTCTTGGAAGATTTGACTTTTAATAGGGAAAATGAACTCCAAATTGAAAACTTCAAGTTGTGTTGGAAATTAGACTCAATAATATTTCCAACGAGCTATCACACGCCCAATTTGGACACAAGGAAGGCCTTCAAAAGTCATATGCAAAAAGTTGTTGCGCATCACAGGGTCCGCGTTGCGCATCAGGCAGTTTTCTCAAGCGTAAATTTACACTGGCACTGCGCATCAGAGAAGCGTTGTGCATTGGGCAGGTGGCCCTATGCATTGGCCAGTAATGCCTCAAAACCATCACATGTCACCTCTAGTCACTCTCATTACTGCATTTCACTCCTACAAGTAAGTTTTCATCGATCTTGAGCTAAAATTAGTCTTCTTCATGTTTTTTTCATGAGTTTTGCTTCTTAAAACCAAAACCCTAGCTTGCCTTCATACTTTTCATCTCATTGCAAAATTTTCACTACATTACCAAACCAACATCTTTTTCCCCTTTTCCGCACTTCATTTCCCTAAATCTACCCATTAATTCCATTTCCCTTTCCCCTTTTCCCTATTAAAATTAGCCCCTTTATCAAACCCTAAACTCCCTCCATCAAACCCTAGCTCCCATATAAACCCCACTTACCCCCATCACTATTTCCCTTTTATAAATTTTTCATACCCATCTTCCCCTAACCTGATTATGCACCATTCATCAAACCATCCCAAGAGATACAAACATGGAGAGCGACATTGACTATGATTTTGAGTAGGATACCCTAAGTGACAGCTCTAGGGAAAGGATCTTGTAGCAGCTTGACAAAGGAAAAGGAAAGGTTATAGACGAGGAGCTTGGTGATGATGTTGAGAGGGATTTTTAGCTTGAGGAGCATGATGATGATGTGCCACCTCATCACACTCAGGTAATTGATCTCGATAGCCCATCCTTAGCTCAAAACATGCTTTTGAAAGAGCAAGAGGATCATATTCATATGTTGAATGATAAATTGGCTAGAGCTAGATATATTATCAACTATCTAGAGCAAGAAAACAAGAAGCTTACCGACAAATAAGAACTCATGGAGCTGCAAATCATCAAAGAAAATCGGCAAAGGTCCAAGAGGGCAAAGGTCAAGTTGACATCCATTGAACAAGAAAATGACTCGGAATATTTGTTGGAGAAGGTGAATATGCACTTGGAGAGGTTACTGGAGAAGGCAAACAAAGAGAAAAATGTGCTCCACCACATGGCCTACTCCTACCTAACCTGGAACAAAATCTGCAATAAGCTAAATTAAGGAGAGCCTTGAGGGTCAAGAAAGAACAAGATAAAGTCAAAATCTTGGCTGAAGCTTCATTAGCTCAACAAAGCACTTAATATGGTTGCTTCTTGTAAAATCTGAAGAAATTTTGAGAAGTTTTTGTCATTTCACAATTTTGTAATTAAAAACACAGGAATTTTCAGCTGATGCACAACGCCACCGGCGCTATGCATTGAGTTGGCTTAGTATTCTGCAAAATGGCTTGAATTCTTGGATTCCTCATGGAAAAAAAATGAAACCCATAAAGTTTCATAAAATGTGGATGAGATCTGGGCCACCAAAAGGGCAAAAAACACTCAAAAAATGCCCTCTCTGCCACTTTTTGGACACACACGAACCAATCTTGGGAAAATCCACTTGTGAGGGGCAAATGACCTTCAAATCAGAAAATTCAAAGTGTTCTAGAAACTAGACAGGTAGGGATTTTCAATGCGCTATCCTACACCTAATTTGAACTTCGGGAAGCCTTCCAAAAGTGGCCTAGAAAAAGCGTTGTGCATCAGTCTCAAGGCGTTGCGCATCAAGCAAATTTTTGCCAATTTTGCCCAAAAACTCAGAATTTCGCCTAGTTTGACTATCAGTTGAATTTGTCTCTTCTCCTTCATAAATTTGTGATGGTAAATGATGTAATATGATGTAAATATGATGAAAAATGACTTGAGGGGGTAGATACATCAGTTAGAGGTGGTTTGAGGCTGAATGAATCAGTTTCCATAGTTTTAGAGGCAAGCTGTTACACTCCCTATTTTCTAGTTCCTAGTTTCGATGTTGTTGAAACAGTTCCTTGACTCATGGATTCGACCCCTGATGGCTATCATAGGTGGTCTGAAGCCTATATTATGTACTTTCTTAGTCATTTGTAAAGGTTGGACTCTTGTGGATGCATTGAGCACTATTGTAAATCACTTTTGTAGTTTGGCAAGGAAATGAACCAGCGTTTTGCAGCATTTTGTGGGATTCTTGTGATAATGTGAATTAGCATTGTTTTCTCCTCTGTTATTCAGTTTATCTTATATGTATATGTGCTATCATCTATCTTTTTCTGCATTATTAAATGAATCAAGATTAAAGGGTGGAATCCATTGATGTTCAGTGCTCTCCCTTGACGTTTTATTTAGTTTTAAATGTTTTCTACTGTTTGAAGAGGATTCATGACACTTGCATGCCCTCTCCAACTCCTCACCAGTCTTTAGACTCACCATCACATTCATTTCAAAGTGCTAAAACACTTGCCTACCTTGCCCCACAGAAACCTCTGCAAATCTATGTTGATTTTCCAGACCCAAAGCTGCCTTCCTCATCTGATCCAACAACCAACCATTAAAATCAATCAAATTCTCAAAGCAAATATACCTAGCCTAAAATTAGTATTCGTTTCAGTCATCTAAAGCCTTAGTTACCATATCGTCTTTGATATTTACAAGGAGAGAGCCCTCTCCCATCCTGGTAGGGCTTGCTACCAGATTAAGTGTGGTTTGATGTTACCCTAGACCTGCCTTTCTTAGCCTGAGGTAGATTTAGGCCCTAACATAGTGGCGACCATACTAGGGAATGTAGTTTTATGTTCCTCAATAAAATGTATCAAGTTTAGATCTGATTATTGATGGTGGACAATGATTATACACCGGAAGGTTGAAATCATTCACCTGGCGACTCCAAATCAATTTCAAGATCAGATCCAAGGACTCCACTGGAGGATGAACCTAACCAGTAGAATCATGAAAGGAAAATATGGACAGATCAGGTATTCAAGTTGGAATTTCATCCAAGACATTATGTTCTTTGTTATAAATTATTTCTTCTCTTTTCCTGAGAATGTCAAGAAGGCTTTACGAAGTATATTGTGTTTGAGAAAAGATCCCATACCTGCATTTGATTCTTTCCCTGGGAAGATTGTGAATACAAAATGTTCTCATGCCTTTGATCTTGATCAAGACCCTTTTTCCGAATCTTGTGATGATCGTCTTCAAACTGATGAGCCTCAAGAGACCAAGACTGGTTCTACACTCCTTTACATATTCATCTACCTTGTAAAATTCCAGATAGATACAAGCCTTTGATTTTACCTCATATATCCCATGCTTTCCCTAAAAATCATTACCTATATCTACCAAGATTTGATGGTGACTGTGACAACATCACTGCTGAGATACATGTACTGAATTTTGAGTCTTTTCTTGACCTTTTTGAAGTTGATGAAGAGGATGTCAGTATTAGGCTTTTTGCTCTTTCTTTGCAAGGCAAAGTCAAGAGTTGGTTCAAAACCCTGCGTGATGCAACCATTTCATATTTCCAACAGTTTGTCAAAGTTTTCCTCGACAAATGGGTTGTCAGACAGAACCCTTTCTTGATTCTAGAAGAGTATAACCAGTTGAAAAGCCTGGAAGCCTTTGATCCAGAAATGGAATATCAGCTAAGGGAAAGGAACCTTGAAACACTTGAAGAGATGTAGAATAGTGCAGTAGATGTAGAGGCTAATCTGTTGATCAGAATGGAAAAGTTGAAGGAAGAAGAAATGAAGAACATAGATCCATAGGAATCGACATCTTTAGAGGTAAAGCTCAACATTTTGGTAAGTGCAGTGGAAGAGATGATGCAAAGGATCACCACAAGGAATAAGTATAATGTTTAAGCCCATGGTTCCCTGATTGAACAAGAACAAGTTGTTGATCCAAAACATTTTGTTTCTTATCCCAGTTGTCATAGACCTGATAATGATTGTTTTATAGATCATCTTGGAGAAGAGAGATCTGTTGATATGACATGTATGCTTGATGTTGTATTTTATACTAATGATTTGCCTCAGTTTGATCAGTATGATGATGATTACGTTCTCCAAACAGAAGTTAGTCTTGCAGAAAAATCAGCGGTTGGTTTATGGGAGGAGGAAGTTCACTTTCAGTAGCTCGAATACAGTGATCAACCGATGCATATCAGCTATGAAAGTGAAGAGGAAAGTGCAACAAATTTTGAAGTCAGTGAAGGATCTTTGCCTTTTTGTTTTTCTTCGTTTCATTTCATCAGACATAACTTTCATGCAATCAAAAATTAACCGTCGATAAGTTTCGATCTGGACCATCTTGAGGGAAATGAAATCCTTGTTCAAGACTTCCCATATCCAGATTTGTAGCCCCCGAATGCCATTGAATGTCAGGTTGTAGATGAAGACTTGGAATCTAGAACATGTCATCAAATGATGCAAGATGATTCCGTACCATTTTCTTTTGAATCATTTCAGTTTTTGAAGGGAAAATTGCATAGTATATCTTCAAATGAGCATCCTATAAGAAATCATGCAATCTCATCGGAACCAATAGAAAGTGGGTTGCAACAGTCTTTTCAAGTTTTTCACAATCCAATAGCTGATGTGTTGGATGATGTCTGTAGTAAAAGTCCTTCTCCACTAGCTAAATATGAGATTGAAATAAGTATTGATACAAACTTGATCTGGCATCCAGTTTCTTTGTCATTTTCAACAGGAGTCTCGTCACAGTGCTTAGATGAAATTTTGCATTCATGGTACGAGGAGAAGAAAAGTAATCCATTGGATGAGCTAAGTCCCAGTGTGGATGCATTTCAAAATCCTTATGTAGTGTTTTTGGAGTCGGATAGAGAATCCATATTATTCAATGGATCTGTTTACAAGTTTTCATGGAAGATGCCTTTCAGTGTTGGCATTATGATGCATGTGTTGTACTTGATGGCAACCCTCTCATAGAAGATCATCTCACTTGTATACATTCAGATGAATCTACAAATATCAGATGTGACAGAGTGCATGGGTTGCCGGACAGCAAAAAGGGATCAGATGACAGTTCACAAGTAAGCTTTTCCATCAAGTCCAAAGGGGGAGATTGTTGGCATTATGGCTAAAGTGTTGTCCTTGATGACAACCCATTCAGGTGATAGATCACAGTACTTCAAGTCAGTAGTAAAGATTGATGATCAGCTATCAAATATTGAAGAAAATAAGGGGTACACAGGTACACCTTACAGAAGGTGCGTACACGCAGGCCGGTGTTACATAAAGTGCGTACATACCCGCAGTTATCCCGTTCTGGAGGTGCGTACCCCCAGTTCACTTACTTCAATGCAGAGAAAAGCACACGTGGGGTTTCTTATGTTTAACTCTTGGTATTTAGCTGACGGAATTGTGTTATTATGGTTTTGGCCCGTGGTATTGATCCATGATTTGAGGAAGAGCTTGCATATATAAAGCAAAGGAGATCATTTGGCTTGAGTATGCTTTTGGGTTGAATATCTTAAGAAGCTAGATTTGAAA
>APFE031626143.1:0-17482 GCA_000404065.3 Pinus taeda | reverse complement strand
GTAACTCAGCTAAATCAGTGATCATTTTTTCCATGTCTTTTTCCTCATTCTGTTCTTGTTGCAAGAACTTTGCCACAGGGAGAGTTAACTGAACTGGGAACACAACCTCAATGCCATACACCAGCTTGTATAGAGAATTCCCTGTGGATATCTTAATGGTCACTCTGTCAGCCCATAGTGCATACTTGAGCTTAGAATCCCAATTCTTTTTGTTGTCCTCCAACAAATTTTTCGTTATCCTTATCAGGCTTTTGTTAGAGGATTCTGCTAGACCATTTCCTTGAGGGTAGTAGGAGGTGGAATGAACTAGCTTAATGCCCATTGAATTACACATTTCCACCAATTATTTTGCCCTGAAGGCTGTTGCATTGTCTATGACTAATTTATGTGGACAACCAAATCTGGTAAAGATATAATTTGTCAAAAACTTCATGACCACATTATGATGAGCCTTCTTGGTCGGGATTGCTTCGATCCACTTAGTGAAATAATCAGTGGCTACTAATATCCATATGTGCTGGCCACTGGAATGTGGATTGATTTCTCCAATGAAATCCAAGCCCCACTACTAAAAAGGTCCTTTTGCATGTATGGCTTTTAAGGGAAGGGAATTCAACTATTGTTTCCCTTCAAATCTTTGGCACCTATCACAATATTTAACAAATGAAAAGACATTAGAAAATAAGGTGGGCCAATAGTACCCAGATCTAAGGATCTTATGGACAGTGGTTTTCCAATAATGGTGTCCTCCACATATGCTAGAATGAAACTGTTGCATAACCTCCATTGACTGTTCTTTCTCTAGACACCTCAAAAGCATTCCACACGGATCCCTCCAGTAGAGCAGATTTTCATTAATGCAATATTTAGCTGCCCTAAGCTTAATAGTTCTAGCTTGACTTGTGCTTAAGCCTAGAGGGATTTCTAGCTTCAGCAAGAATTTAACTATTTCAGAGTACAAATCACAAGAAGCTAGATTTTCTGCCACCGACTACTTTCTCTCCAGTTCAGCTACTTCCTTTCCTTCTGTTTGACCCTTTTCTACATCTGTGCTTATGAGATTTATGTCCAATGTTTTGCAATTTTCTTTAGCCAATAGTCTGGCAAGGCCCTGACCTCTAACAAGTTTGGTGGGCTTCAATTCTATATTAAATTCAATCATCTTTGCAATCCATTTAGCTCTTCTTCCATTAGGATCAGGTTACATTAAGACTTCTTTTAGTGTAACAGAGGGTACATATGCAATTATCTTGGAATGCAGAATATAAACTATAAAAGCTTTCAAAGATTTAATAAGAGAATATGCTTGTTTCTCAATGATATCATACCTTAGTTCAGCATCCCTTAAGGTTTTGCTGAAAAATGCCACTGGATGCTCTGAGCCTTCTTCATCTGCTTGCAATAAAACTATTGCAAGGGTGTCATTAGAGGCAAAAAAAATATATAGAACTCCTTACTGTAATCTGGACTGCTTAAAGTGGGAGCCTCCATAATAGCTTTCTTAATGGACTCAAAGGATTTTCTGGGTGACTCAGTCCATTTGATTTCTGATCCATTCTTCAATATGGAGGTAAAATGCTTCACTAATTCTGCAAAATTTGGGATAAACCTCCTTAGAAAATTTATCTTGCCCAGAAAGGTCTGGATGTCCTTCTTTGATCTTAGGACAAACAAGGTATGTATTGCTTTTACTCTTTCTAGGTCAATTCGGACACCTGCAACAGAAACAATATGTCCCAACTGCTTACCTTCTTCTGAAGCAAATTGTGATTTTTTTGGATTGACTGAAATCCCAAACCTTCTGCACTTCAGGAATACTTTCCTCAAATGTTGTAAAAGGTCTTGATGGGTGCTGGAGTATACTGTTATATCATCAAGGTAGATAAGGACAAATTTATCCTTCTCTCCCACAAATGCTATATCCATAGCTCTCTTAAAGGTGGCTCCAACATTCATTAGCCCAAAAGGAATTTTGGAATACATAAAGGTGCCTCAAGGAGTGGTAAATGAAGTCTTCTCCTAATAATTTGGCTGCACAACAACCTGATTATACCCTGAAAATCCATCCAGGGAAGACATCACTTTGGCTCCTGAGACCTTCTACAACAAGTGCTCCATCTTGGGTAGAGGATAATTGTATTTCTTGGAGCATTTATTTAATTTTCTAAAATCAACACAAAGTTTGATTTCTCCACTTTTCTTCCTCACCACTACTAGGTTGGCTACCCACTTGGAATATTTGAGAGGGACTATGATTTTGGTAGCCAGCAACTTTTTTATTTCTTTTTTAATCAAAGGGAGTAGCATAGGATTTATTGGTCTCAACTTCTGTTTGAAAGGTATGGTGCCTTTCTCTAAAGGGATTTTATGCTGGATGATATTCTTATCATATGTTTTCAGGTCACTATATTCCCAAGCGAAGACATCAGCAAATTGCTTCATTAATTTGCAGTATTTATAGCTTTGGTCAGTAGATAGATGAGAAGACAAATTTATGTATCTAGGTTGACCTAGACTCCCTATATCATGCTCACAAGCTGTAAATTGATCTTCTTTTTGGGCAGCCTTATAAGGTACATCTTTTTGGTCAAACAGTCTTTCTAGAGGAATTAGACCCTTAGGAATATGATTGCTGGGAAGCTGGACAATGTTATCTTTTCCAATTTTGTTTCTGAGCTGGGATTGGGGGCTTTCTTGCAAGGCTTCATTCTCTTGGTCAATTTTCATTTCAGAAAATTCATCAATGACTTGCAAGAATCTTTTCGCTTCATCATCATCATCAAAAACCTTCCAATGGTGGACATTATTAGGCAAGGATGGTCTATACTTCATTTGGACTTCATAAACTAGTCTGGGAGGCATGGGAGGGATAAACATGCTGGAAAACACAAAAAGGGAATCATCAAGATGATTTTTGGCTCTAGGGATATATGAAATACAGAAATTATCAAAAGAATCTTTGAGTCTCCATACCTCATCTCTATATGCTTTCAGCCTTGGGTGCTTTGCTTGAAATGTTCTATTTACTTGCTGAATGATCAAATCAACATCTCCAAACACCTTTATGCTTATGATTCCTCTGTCTTTAGTTGCACTAAGGCCCAATATCAGAGCCTCATACTCTGATATATTGTTAGTGACTTGAAAAGCCAACTTAAAAGACAGATGTGTGCATTCTTCTTCTAGAGATATCAGTACCACCCCTACTCCTGCAGTGTCCCTGGAACATGCTCCATCAAAGAACATCTCCCAAATCTGACTTCCTTGCTCCTCCTCGACTTGAACAATTAGTTTCTTTAGCTGTAACAAGGCCTTCTGAGATTCTTCAATTTGGAGGATACATGCTCCAAAATCAGTGTCCACCGCATAAATGGGATGGTTAGAAGGATTATTCTCATCGCTGATGATATATGCCAACTGTGCTTCTCTGTACAATCTCCTGCTTTCTCCTCAAAAAACTGGGATAGTGGCATAAGATAGGTCATTCTACAATGTCCCACCTAGTCTCTTAATCCACCCTCTGGACAACAACATGGCAAACTTAGGAGGGACATCTACCACCACAATATCCATCATTATGTTGTTCATGGACAACTGTGTTAGGGTAATGGCTAAATCTTTAATCAATCCCATACATTTCACCTTTCTTGAATCAAATGAGAATAGGTCATGATATGGTCTCGTGATGTCAAGGCCTAACACTTCCACGACAGTTTTAGGCATCAGATTTTGACTAGCCCTTGTATCTAGCAGGCAGTTGTGGAGAACTTTTTCATGAATGGTCAAGGAGACATAAAAAGATGGAGAATTATCATTAGCAGGTTCAGTCATTGGACTTAGCACAACTACAGGCCTATCGTCTTGCAGATTGACAGAGGCAGTGGCGGTTTGTGTGGTTTTCAGCTCAAGAGCTTTAAGGATAGGCTTTCTAAACACTTCACTCTTCACAAGTTCTATCAGAGGCACATATATTTTTAACCTCTGAACTTCTGATTCAAAGCTGAAAGAGGAAGGTAACTTGTCAGAGTCTTTCACCTCTTGAACTGGTGCTTTGAGGATGACTGGATCAGTTGCGGATCTTCTTTGTCTGCTATTCTGTGACTCTGTTTGGACAGCAGCTCTTTGGGCAGGATTATCCTTGACATTATTTGCATTTGACCTCAGATTATATCTTTGCTTCTCCTCAGTTTGTAGAACAACCTCTCTGTCCCACCTTTCACTGTCTTGTTCTTGCAGCAAGGATTCTTCGTATGTAGCCAATGTCAAAAAGGTAGCACTGCCTTTATCTTCCATACAATGGATTTCATCCTCATCTTCAATTTGTTCCTCCTCCATGACTACATTTTGGAAAGGATTTTTAACTCTTTGACCCTCATTATTTTCTTTACCTCTCTGAATGATTTGCAATTGTTCATTTGCTCTTCTGAATGGATTTGGATTTCTTGGAGCAAATGTGCCTAGGAGTCTTGTCTTCCCAGAGTTCTCCTCGACCTCCAGCTTAGATAATTTAGCAGCCAATGACTCGATCATCCTAATCATTTTATCAAATTTGGGATCAAAAGATGAGGCAGAGGAAGAAGAAGCCTCACCTCTCTACCTCCTCATGTCAGCATGACTTCTGAGTTTTTCTACAACCATAATATTAGATTCTACTTCTAGGGCTGCATCCTGCATGTCAGCCAGAGTAGCGCATCTTCTTTCTCTCAATAGCAAACAGAAATTAGAGTCAAAGGCACTGGCATAAGCAAGTTTGGCAGAGATGGGGGTAGGCTTTACCTCAGCTGGTATCTTACTATACATACGATTGAATCTTTTATTAAAATCGGGCAGTGATTCCCCATTTTCCCTCTTCACGTTTGCAAACTCAGTATAGTAGTATAGCAAGTCTTTTTTATCTCCCCAGTGTTTCAAAAAGGCATCATCTAGGGCTTTAATATCAGCAATGGATCTAGGTGCCAGTTCTCTGAACCATTTTCTAGCCTCTCCATAGAGGCTCTCGACAAAAACTCTAGTCCACACATCATCTTCACTAATATCTAGATTATCAGCATAACTATAAAATGACTCAAGGTGTTCTTCAACAATGACACATTCAGTCCCAGTGAACTTAGGCATATACTTTTGATATTCCCTAGTGGGCATAGCATTCAAAGGAGCAGGCAGTATTAGAGGTCCATACCTAGCGGCTATGATTCATTCCATTTTGGTGGGTGCTTGCGGACCTGCCATGACTAGAGTATGTGGAAGGATACCGACAGATGGAGTAGTATGAAGCAATGTAATGGATGATAGAGACAAAGGGATATTATGGATTGTATGGGATGCTTTCTTTGGACTTAGATCCAAAAGGGAACTAAATGAGCAAGGAGCTTTATATATCTCTGCAGCTGATTTTTCACTATCAGTACAAGGTTCTAGATCCTCAAACTGTGTATCTTCGACTAAAAACTTCTCATACAGAGACAAATAAGATTTCTTGGGCTTACCTAATCCTGATGCTCTTTTCTGTGATGTTTTCTTTGACTTGACAATCTTCTCAGGGTCAGGTACTGGTTCGGCTGGTGATTTCTGAGGATTTCTTTGAGTATGCCTCACAAACTGAGCTAGGATTGTGATGTGGAGTTACCAAAGGTTGGTCTTTCTCCAGTGGAGTCACCAGATAGATGATTACGACTAGCAATGTGCCCAGACTTTGTCTATTATCAAAATCTGGAACTGTGTCGTTCTCCCAGGGAAGCTGAGCTTCAATCTCCTCTCCCCGGCCACGACGCCAATTATGTTAGAACTCTAGGAAACTCTCCTAGGTTGTAGCTCGGAGATGCCTGATAACATATAATCTTCAATATTGTTCTCTGAACTATTGGAATGAAAGATGGTTTGGATCAATCCTGATAACCATTTCAACTTTTTTTTTATTCAAGACATTCGTGAACACCCTCAGATTTACAAGGCTTTAGACCACTAATTCTCAATAGTTTGTAGATTAGGTGAATATGGAGAATACTGACCACACCAGCAAATGCACAAGACCATGCGATGGTTGGCTACAACCATTAAAAAAGGTCTGCAAATCTATTTCCTAAGGCACAGACAGGATGACCGCTCTCTATCACTAAATAAATAGAAAGCTGCATAACACATTTAATGATACATACTAGACTTCAACACAGAGGTGGGATGACAGCCCCTCTAATGCTAAATATCAAGAGCATAGAACAAATGCATAACAGGCACAGCCTAGAATAGAGTAGAAATGCAAATTGAACATATAACAGTAAAAGAAGCTTATATTGCTAGAATGAAGATGAGAAGCTTAAGTAGCAAAGTCTCAATAGTCTCCAGAAGTTGAACCCTTGTTACATGTAGTTTTCTAACTTTTATAGGCCCTTTACAATGCCCCCGAGCTCTCTAGAAGGCTCAAAGTCATAAACTTGTCTGATATGTCCCTTAACCGTTTGATTCCCTCAATAGGCAGGCATGGCTCGAAGGTTTTCTTCTTCGTACAGAGGAATAACATATTCAGATATCTTGGGTAGCCTGTTATGATGCCTCGGAGCTCTCTTGTGCCAAAGATGCCCCATCATGTTTGTTAGGATGACTGTTGCGCTGGCAGGACTGTTAATGCTCCATGATTTCGTTTGATTTGGGTTGTGACGTGCAGTGGTCCTTCTCCTTCCTTTTCTAGGCTCTGTTTGTCGGCTGCTGTCTTTCTACCGAATCCTTCTCCTGGTATGTAACATGACTGCAAGACTCCTCTAAGGATGGCTTGCTGCCTGAACATGAAATGGGGTGGCTATCATGCCTATGAAATCCCTGCACCAGTCCCTTTCAGATGATAGACACAAATGTTTTTCTGTTGTTGTGGTTTTTTGGGTCATAAACAATGAAAACACTACTATACTGTTAGATCCCACCCTTTTCTGCCTCTTTCGGACTTCAAAAGTCCTCACGTATGGTTTAATTTTCTATCGAGTCCGCCCTTGGGTCGCTGTCACATGTCACACTTGGTAACTGATTGCTTCGTCCTTCGGGTGTATGATATAGGTCAAAGGCATAATGACTGCATGGAAGATGGAGCAGGCCAGGGATTAGACATCAGCCATTGGATCAGGTGAACGGACGGTAGAGACCTCTTGGCAGGAGAAATCGGGTGGAAGTGGTAAGCGGAATTGATCGCACCACTTTTGGGAGGAGAGCAGTAAATGTACAATGGCCAGCGATCCCATTCAGCTGATGACACATGGCAAATGTGACAGGAGGAAAACCGCTTTCCCCGTGAGTTAACGCATGGGCGGTTCGCGGGATCGGGAGGAGCGAATGTCGTTGGATCGAATGAATGGACGGTGGGGATTGTTTCGTGCAAGATATTGGGAGATATGAGATTGGAATGGACGAGGGCCATTGGATCTTATTGGGATTGATCGGACGGCGGAGGAGTGATCGCAATATCGCATCGGCGGAAGTCAAGGGCGTAACCTTTATACATGGATGTGATTTGCTAATAGCGATGAGACCGCGGACCCAATAAAGGAATTAGCCACACTTAAGACTTTATTGCATTGGTCGAAGTCATGGGATAGTCTTATACACACATGTGATTTGCCAATTGGGATGAGGAATTAAAGCGCCAAGTCATATGGTTGGGTCTTATGGAAGGCTTGCACTTCGCGCTTAAGGGATGGGGCTGAAAAGCGGATTTGTTGGATTTCAGAGGGATTATTTGGGGAATGGAGAGGTTTAAGGAGGAAAAGCAGAGATAGCGGGGCTATGGAGTATAAGGAAAATGAGGGAGGAGGAAAAGGTTGCTGCGATCTACCCTTTTTGCATGAACACATGGCCGAGCTAATATTTGGTCCTCCAAATGCTGAAGTATGTAGCAGAGCTAACAGTAATACCCTCACTCATCAAATATTCCTTATTTTCTTTCATGTCACCAGTGGAATGTATCAAATAATAATGTTTTGTGTTTTCCTCTATGCAGGCTCATCAACGAGGCTTCAGAGCAATGGCCAAGGTTCTCAACTTCACGGGTCGGTACAAGAGTAACGATTCTCCACCTCCAGGCTAGTAATCGAGCTACCTTGTTTTCCTTGTGGCTCCCAAGTAGACTATTCTCTTGGTCCTCTGAGGACTATGGCTCTAGACGAGCCTTTTTGGAGAAACCCTCAGAGGTTCTGGGTTTATGTTCTTAGTATATTAGTGGAGTTTTGGACTGATCCAAACTCTCGTATCTGGTTCACTGTAAGTTTTCCTTAAGGTTAGCCTCATGGCCATCCCAATTGACAGTGCTAAGGGTTTATCTTTTGTTTTGTTTATTTTGGAGGTCTTAACCTCAATGCAAACATTTTGGAGTGTGTAACCTGGATGGGTTGTTAAATATTTGTTGATTAACATGTCCATAGTCCTTTTTAGTAATGGCCTAGCATGTGTGCTCGAGGTGGGTTGAAATTTTGTTTAACAGTTAAATTATACTATAACTTGTAATTATCATTAACTGGTTTACCTGTTCATGAGTAATTACTTCTCAGAGAATTGTTTGAGATATTGCATCTTGTTATGGTATATGTATAGCCACAAGTGACACCTCGGTGTTGTGAATTAGAGTTGGCTAAAGCCTACTCGGCGCATATCTTTACTAGATCCAATAGGCAGTGTTCTCAATCTTGAAATCATGGAAGTTTGCACTTGTTTACGTCTAATATTAGATGGAAAATTGGTAATTGTAATGGTTTTCTTTCCAGTTTATAATGATAATCACATTATTGGGTTTCACGTTCCCTCCATGGCTTTATTACTGATAATTCCTCGAATGACGTTATTTTATTTTCGAGCCCTCAGGATTCAATTACATTCTGGTTTGTTTATTGTGTACGAAGGTTTCTAATACTTCCTCGAATATGTTTTATTTTCATACCAATGCTAGCTACCTGTAACTAGGCATATCTTCAAGAGCCAATAGGCACTCTAAAATTATTTTTAAGAATTTTATATTTGTTATTTACACACATTCCTTTTTCCGAGTACTGATATAATTGTTATTTCGATTGCTTTTACTTTTTACAGTGTTATTTGTTTATATATATAGATTTGGAAATTTGTATGTCAACCCTTTCTAAGGCATTTATTTATAACGACATTTCTGTGTGCATATTTCCATTCCAAATATCAGTAGGAATGAGTACAATAGTAATTTCTTACTATTGTACTATAATTTTCTAAATGATTAAGTATAACTTCGTCGTCCTGATTGCGGGGTAACTGGCTCCTCTGTCGGTTTCCTCTGCAACCCAAGGATACGATAAGAGGTACCCTAGGTTGGATTGTCTACAGAAGGTCTCCCGACCTTCACTCGACTAACGAATCCCTTTATTTCTTTTTGTTCTTACCATACAATATTAAGAAAAACAGACAATTGGTATTTCTGACAAGACGGGTGCGGGAGCTAGTCCCTGGCAGCCCGCAATATGCTGAGTAAGTTTATATGCTGAGCAATGTTTGACAATGCACCTGCACTTGCACTTGCATTGAAGACTTCTGCAGAGAACAGAGTTGCTAAAGCAACTGCAAAAGCGCAAAAGCGGAATTAAGCTCCTTTCATGAATGTCAAGATCTGGACAGCAGAGAGCCGAGAGTGATCTTGCACAAAGAAACCAGGGCGTCTTAACAGAGAGCTGAGACTCATCGTCTTTGATCAACACTCGCCCCATTGTTGCCATCAGTGTTTTGAGTTTGATATCGGCCAGCGTTTTCTTATCGATTGTTATTGTATTGGCGACTACCTTAAATCGACTGAGTGAAATTACGACTCCAATTCTCAGCACTCTGAAGGGATAATGGCGTAACTGGAATTTGTACTTTAATAATGGTGGTTGAGAAAATATAGAGATCTCAATTTTTGTAAAATTTATGTGCCCATTAATCGATTTGATTAGCCGTAGAATTTGTTCTCTATTTAAATTTTGTGAAGTCCAAATCTCAGTAGCAATATTAAGCATACGAGGACTAACTTCACTCTTTCAAATTATTTTATTGCACACAAACTTTAATTTGCTTGGATATATAGCTATAGAATAAGCTTCGAATATTCCATTTCTGAGGACCGTAGGTTTTCAAATTAACGTGTGTTGTTTCATTCTCAGCCGGTCCATGTGCATGCAAGAGACACCTGGCTGAACATTGGGAAGGCGAGTTGAATTATGAGTTCGCGTAGACAAAATAGTCCCAAGTTTGCTCTGCCACAAAGGCCAAGAGATCCAGACGCTCAACTGATTAAGAAAGTTAGGGTGCATGAATGCCCTGTGTGTCACAGAAGTTTTTGGTAATGAGGCGACCCAAATGAGCAAGACGCTCCATAGCTTGGGCCACTTGCTTGGGCGGAGCCGCCTGCGAAGACTCAGAGGTAAAGTTCCACGGCGGTGCTTTGCTAGATAATTATTCATTTGGTTTCCTGCCATGTTTTTTGAGTTTGCGAATTCGGAAATTTTATCTGAAAATTCTTCTATGATTTCACACCGTTCAGTGCAGATTTCATCGTCTTCTTTGTGCGCCCATAATCTTATGATCTCCGTTTGTTCTGCAGCTCTTTTCAATAATTGAGAAGCAGTAGGAGACTGTGGGATCATTGGTCTTCCACCTGCTTCAGCCAGGCATTTAAGCAACGACTCTGGTGTCAGACCAGAGGCCACGGTTGCTTTGACCATGTCATAAGCGGTCATACCATTTTTGTCACAAATATTGATATCCAGCCCTGGTACCGACACCAGTAGGTTCAAAAGCTTTTCATCACTTCTCTTTCCTAAAATTACAGCGATATGCAGTGGGGTCTTTCCATCCCTGTTCTTGCAATTAACCATGGTTTGCAAATTTAGGGTTTTATCTGAAACCAAGTTCTTAATGACTTCCATATGTCTGTCAGGACTCCTGAAACCAGACGCTTTGAATCCCCCAACTGCCAAGTGCAGGACGGTGTTCCCATCGTTATTGATCGTGAGAAACAGAGGTGGGACACGACGTAGAATCTCCTTTACAACACCCCAGTGCCCATTATAGGCTGCTACATGTAGCGCCGCATTTCCATTGTCATCTTGAAAAGTTATAGTACTTGGAGCTGCGGATAGAACCTTCTTCACGGGCTGCAGTCTTCGCAGGCGGCTCCGCAGTATTCATAGCTGGCAGTGGCAGCAGGGTCACCCTCTGCACGACCCTGCTCTGCACTGCTCTCGGCGTTTTGCTACACAGAATTTGCAGTAGAGATGCCTGTTGCAGGAGGCGCCTTCAGTTACATTCGGATCACATTTGGTAAAGACACTTCCACTAAATACAATAATTAACGAGACATTTTATAAACCTAACCTATGTAAAAATTAATATATCGATTTTATGGCTTTTGAACTTCGCTTATGTAAAAATTAATATATCGATTTTATGGCTTTTGAACTTCGCTTATTATATTTAGGGTTTAAATTTGAAGTTGAATTATTTTAACAATGAAAAATCTGACTCTAGATTAATGTCCACAAATTATACATTAGAAGATTTATATGTAAACCCTTGTGGGTCCCTACCTGACCATTTGAACATAGGTGGGTTCCTTACATGAATGGCAGGTGTTTTCTGCATTGCAGGTGTCAAATAGCATGTAAGAACGATTGCCAGACTATGCAGTTAAAGATGGAGTGGATATTAT
Organism: Pinus taeda; assembly: GCA_000404065.3. Lineage (NCBI taxonomy): Eukaryota > Viridiplantae > Streptophyta > Pinopsida > Pinales > Pinaceae > Pinus > Pinus taeda. The sequence continues at coordinate 5,796 of APFE031626143.1, read as the reverse complement.
ATCCATCTCAATGGGAGGAGATCTGGCAAAGGTTAAAGAGCTGGCGATAAGTGGGTGCTGCGAGCTGGAAGAGCTTCCAAGTCTGGCGCGTCTGAGTGCCCTGGAGCGGTTTACGGCCGATAAATGTTGGAAGCTGCAAAATACTGGTGGTGTTGAACAGCTGCAACGATTGAAAGATTTCAGGTTTTTAGCTGACAATGGAGCCGTATGGAACTGCTTTCATGACTTGTAGGTAATTAATTAACAATGCGATCACTGTAAGGGCAAAAACCAAATAGACTATGTAGGCGCATCAATTTTGCATCTGATTTTCCACAATAAGTTTATATGGCCAAATATTTAATCTAATGTGTGAGATTATTGCAGAGAATACCGTCGCAGCAGATGATTTTAGGAGGGAGAGAACACAGTCCAGGACGCTGGAGGCATAGGCGCGATTTTTGTGGACGATTTACAGATATTTGAAGCATATGACAGTGGCACCTTAGCAGCGACTACAGTAAGTACATCTTCTGCAACAGAGATTTAGCGATATATTTTACTAATTAACGCCAAGTTCATTATATTTTAAATGTTCTTTTCTAACCTAAAAATCTTAAGATTTCTCAACCAGAAACTTAGGACATATAATTAACTATCTTGAACCTTGAATCCAGAAATAGCATTAGGCATTATTAGGGCAAATACTAAGTCTATCTGTATTAAAATGGCTCGTTATTTTTATTGTTGAAATAATAAAATGGTCGTACATATTTGGTTCAATTAAAAATCTAATGTTTCACTATTCATAAAGAAAGCTAAAATTATTGCGATGTACAGCTGCGCAAAAATTTCAGTCCGGAGACTTTCATTAATAACTAGAAGCGAACACAGTCGCACGGCTGAATCCTCAGCCCACAGAAATCTCTTCCGCCCACTGTAACACAAGGGTGGGTATAGATCACTGAATTGAGAGACTGCCATTGTCGTAAGGTAAAACTGTTTTTTTGCAATAGATCATTGAATTGATAGACTACCATTGCTATTTACAGAGATGAAGGAAAGACGGTCACAAATGAATTCAGAATCATGCAGTTTGAACTATACAGCAAGCTCATTTACCTGGACGCCGATCTCCTGTGCATTCGCCGCCAAGAAGAGGAAAACTGAGTCGAAGAGGAAAACTGAGTCGATGCTGTGGGGAGGCCGATCTCCTGTGCATTCGCCGCCAAGACAAGAAATGAAGTTGCGGTGTGGTGATATAAGAAGGAATGGAGGACGCCCATAGGAGCCAGCACCTGCAGACACGTACAGCACTTCATGAAGACACGTACAGCACTTCATGAAGAACAGCTGCCAACAGCTGCGAACCATCAAACAAAATACCCCATAAGCCATACATTTTCTTAACATTAAATGTTTACGGATTAATGCTAATGGTAACATAGCATTACTTGATCAACCGTTCGAATTGCTTTAATTAGCCCATTGTTTCCAAGTTTTTTCCTAACTTTTGAGCCTCCATACCTCGTTTGGAGGCCAAATAAGATGAAAATGCCTCTGATTGGTTAAAAGCCAAAGAAAATATAAAATATTGTATGGCATGCGAAGAAACTTTGGTCTCAGTTCAAATAAATTCTTGGTTTTCGTGTCAGACTAATAGCCACCGACAAAAACTGATTACTATAGTCCCTGCCAGCCCGGAGGGCAGGGACTAATAAGATAGTTCTCACTTTACCCCTATCAAACACTAAACTTTACTCATGAAATCTTAGCAGAAATAAAATTTCAATCAAAAAGTCAATTTTCTCATGTTTCAAGAGAATATCTGGTTCGTCTTACCCTATTGCCCGCTCCAAAATGCGTTATTATCGTCAATCATGTGGGAAGTATGTCAACTGCTAGCACTATTTGCGATTCAAAAATAGATTCATTGCGAGAAGTATTGTGAAACGAAAATCTATTAGGGTAAAATACTAAATGAAAAAAAAATAATAGTCCCTTTACTTATTTTTCTTACCAAGAAATTCTTGATAATGGGATTCGTGTCAAAGTAAAAATCAATCTTGAAACCCTTGGGGTTCTCAAATCTGCACAACTCAATATCCTTTCGCTACTTCATAACAATCTATTATCTGAAAACCAATTACTGGCCAGAGACACATTGCAATTCAATTCACTTTGATCAAAACTACTAGTTATTTATGGTAAGAAAAGTTTAAATTGGTAGAAGCCCCAGTTTTTCTCAATGTTTCCTGCACTAAACAAAACATGGAAAATTAAACTGGGGAAGCAAAAGGAAATTATTTTCACTTGTATTAAAAGCACTTCATTGGTATTCATTGTAGTGAGCCAAAACTACAGAAACATATTTCTTTAAGTTATCACTAAAGAGACATGATAATGATCATGCATGCCTTCAAAATACAACAAGAAGCATTCACAATGTTAATTATAAATATGTCAAAACTTTCCATGTTCCTTTCTCATGTAAATGTGCCTAACCCTGAAACTAGGGGTAAGATGCTCTTTTAAGCTTAAAATTAAGTTATGCCTAACCCTGAAACTAGGGGTAAGATGCTCTTTTAAGCTTAAAATTAAGTTATGTTGTTAGAAAAATAAGAAACTACACAAAAATAAAATGCATTAGTACGATTCATGACTCCTACCATTCTCCATAGAAATTCAAAAACATTGTATCACTATAATTAGGCAATACAACTTTGGTCTCAGTCCCGATACATTATTCACCTTGCAAATCAAGGTCATAAAGATGTCTCCTCTCTTCATCAATGCATTTATTATATCTTTATTTACAAATCATGTTCTGCAATTATCTTCCCTATTTTTTATACCTCCTTGAAGTTGGAGCAAGGAAGGATATATAACAATTGCCCAAGAAATAATCCCCATTGGATCACAGCTTTTGTATTTCCTTTTTTCCCTTTATCTAAAAAAGGAAAAAAAACTTACCATAGAATTCTCGAAGGCTAGCTTTTCTTTCATATGTAGACATTGTTGTTGTTAAAACACTGTAGTATTAGAAAGCATAGAAGAATAAGCATTGCTTCAGTGAATTAAACCACCATGAAATACCAATATCAAAGATAAATAGTAAATATAATAAAAAAGTAATAACTAGTGAATAAATAAAAATATTAGATTTTTGAGATTGATGAGGTACTCTAGGTTTTATAGAAGAGGAACCAAATTTGAAGGAGTAATTTTTACAATAGAAACATAGACCTAGATAACATAATCATATTATTCAAGTTTAATTTAGTCAAATTTCAAGCCAATCAAACAACATAACAATTCCTAGAGAAAAAAAATTAAGCATTGAACCTTATAAATTAGTATGTACAAAAGCCCTAATGTGCTCTCTAAGATGCAATCAACCCATTGAACAAGAAAAAGGAACAAATATGCTATGGGAATGTATGATCATCTCATTTGAATATAGGTGCCATCATACTTTGTAAATGAAGACCCCCTACATAATTTTGATTATTTTAGTCCAGACTCCACAATGCCAAAATCTTAGAACAACCTTAAAATAATTTCAACAAGGAAAAAGAGAGACAAAAAAAAAAAAAAAATTAAAAATAAATAAATTATTTGGAAAAGAACATAAAAGTGAAAATGAACAGTTGTTCAAGTGAGGGCCTCTTTTTTACTTCTATTTTTGTAGAAAATTCAAGAAATTTTTTCATAACAATCCAACCTCGCTGTAAAACCAAAATCTCAATTTCCAAATAAAAAAATTGAAACCCCGGGTAGAGTATACTAGCATCAGGAATATCTTTACCACATATAAAAAAATGCTACATAGGAAAATTTGTTCCTAACCATCCAATGAGTCAATACCATAGATATATTTTTGTTCAAAAGCATGCCTTAAATGGCAATATGATTTTGCACAATACCACAAAAAATAGCGCAAATCATTTCCCAATTTCTAGTATTTCCCCTTCAATAAGGATCCAAATATTTTACTTCTTGAAAAGTGTTTTTCTCAATATCATCAATTGTTAATGGTTTCCAATGAAAATATAAAAATTAATGAGGCTTCTAACACCTCTTCTCCCTAAAGACCCTTGCTTTCCTGTGCATCTGGGATCTGAAATTGTAAATGCATGTATATAATAAATGATTATGAAATCGTAATGTGTGATAAGGTTTATGTTGGTATGTTTGGATTCTTCTTATTAATGGATTATGGCTCTACTATTGATGCTTCTGCACCTGAAACTACTTGTGCACCTGTTGTGGCCACCAACAACCCCCCTCTTTGTTTGATATTAGCAATAACACCAAGCAAATGGGGACCCTTAATAAAAAATTCAAACAAACATTTTATGAAAATTTTCGTATTCAACTCCTTAAAACTTTATCGCATCGCGAAAAGAGAATTAAACATTTTCTTATGAGCATAATAAACTGCGAAGAAGCGACGCGAAATTCATCGCATCGCATTCATTATGGAGCGCTCTTAAATGAAAAAACTTAAGAAATCTCTGACGGCCGATATGCGACGTCGCATATCGCAACATCGCGTCAGTAGCACACAATGACTGAATGACTAAATGTGATCTGCGATGCTGCAATTTGCGATGCTGCGATCTGCAATGCTGCGATCTGCAATAAATGCGATTTGCGAAAATTCGCGATCATGATTTTCTGCGATGACACATCTTGACGACGCGATCCGCGATGCTGCGATGTGAGTCGCAGAAATCACCCATCGCGAATTTTCCTCGGCGCAGTATTCAAGGAAAGCTATCCGTTAACCAAAATTGGGCACGCGCCTTAAAAGAAATTAATGATTGTACGCCAAAGTATTCAGGAAGGACAGTCTTGTGTTTTTTGAAGAGTCAGTTCGCTATGGGTGTCATGATTATGCATTCATAAGAGCTTAAAGCTTTCATGTCAATCTTTATTATCATTACACTTTTCCTTTGCGTAAACTATAAGACAGGAAATAACATGAAGCAATGTGCAGGAAACATCTAAGGAAAAGGGAAAAGCGTCAATACTCGGAGAACAGAGAAGAGATCCCTTCAGAAACGGATGCCGCATGCGACAGGACCAGAGATTCCAGAGTATCACTCAACAGATGCTTATGTCAATAGGCCATCTAAAGCTCAGAGTCAAAGGCGCACAAAAGCAGAATGTTTACAAAAAACCCTAAAGCTTACGCACCAGAAAAGCCCGGAACAAAGAACGGAGGCAGTTTTCGATGCAGAAAATTATTCAGAGAGTAAGGTCCCTAACTTGTTCAGTCATTCGCAAAGCCGGAAACCGAAATAGCAAAAGCAGAATCAGTTTGAGAGAAATATGAGTCATTACCAAGTATACACGCAGTGAATACACCCAGCCAGAGGAAGATTCTCGAAAATATCTTCTAGTTTACCAGAAAGTGGTGCCAGCACTTGTTATTTCTATTTTCATAGCTCAAACAAAAGCGGAAGGCGACCAGCCAACTCTTCCCAGGCAAATGTGCATGCTTGCAGCACTAAGGAGCAAATATAGAAATGGTTCAGAATTAGATTCAATTTTTAGAAATAGTTTTGCTTTATCAGAAGGGCGGTCATTTAAAAAACCGTATCCTAAATTTATGTAATTAAGTTAATTAGCTAGCAGTATTTAAACCCTTCTTAGGCATTTAGAGAAGGGTCCAGAAATTTGTCAAAAACTTATCCTCGCAACATGCACTTCTGCACCCTCAGAGGAGGTTTTGATGAATGGATGGATCGAGATTTATTAATGTTTGCATTTGATGTCTGCTACTGATGTTGCACTTTTGTACTCTTAGTA
>APFE031626138.1:365753-408936 GCA_000404065.3 Pinus taeda | reverse complement strand
AGTTGTGCTACAATTAAGGAAACTGAAAATGTTGAAAGAGACAATGATGAGGGTCCAGATGGACTTGGCAGGTGGCCACCAATATCCACCTGGATCACCCTAGCATAATTTTTGCATTGGAATATATTAGGCAAAGGTTAAATGCAGATGAAGTACATTTTGTAGCTGCAAAGAAGAAATCATAGTTCAATCTAAAGGCTCAAGTTGGTCCTTTCATCTGCAACACTAGAGTAGCACGAGAAGAAGCAGACAGGTTACTGAAGGAAATGAAGTTTGGTCTCAGCTTCACTTGGTCTTATGACCTAATGGGAGTAATTTCAAAACTCAAGGTTGAAAATAAATTTACTGCATACCACCACACAGCTAGGCCTGGAATAGAACAGTACAAAAATAAGTTAGAATGGAAGGAGAACACCCTTCAAGAAATTGAAGAACAGGCAGTCTTTACTTCAAATGTACAAACTCCACTTGCATAGGAAAATATAGCTAAGCGAGGAAGGGAAGAACAGTCATCCCTTATGACTGAAGCATCAAGTCAGGGCTTTAGAATTGTACATAGAAAGAAGAGACCTAGGATATCTGTGAAGGTTAGAGCAACAAATGAGCCACAGAAAACAACATTTTATGGACTTGGAGAGACTTCTCTTTTTACACAGTCTGGTGGATAGTCTACACATCCCCCCCACTCATTCCACTACTTCTCAGGAACAACATGTGATTCAGACCAGTGGAACAAGTCAGAAGGAGAAAGAAGATGATATCTTTCATGTCTTCAGTGAAATTAAGAAGAATATTGAGGAATTGAAGCTGAACACTTATACTCAATTATGGAAACACTCTTCCAGTTCTCAAGCTAGACTTCTTTCAGTCTTTGACTCTAAGAAGGGTAAGATGAAGATTCATTTCTTACAAGCTCAAATTCCACAGCCTAGGACTCCTCCACATTATCAAAAGTAGTCCTCCTTTGAATTTAATGTAAAGGATGTACATCCAATTGACCAAATTGAGATGCCCAAACAAACTAGCCAAATGATTTCTTCCACTTTAACTCACACTACCATGAGTTTGTCAAAGTTGCAAGTCACCTTGGCCAATACACAGTCACAGCTCAAGTTGGAAAAAGTTTCCTCATTGGAAAAAGACACCAATATCAAATATTTGGAAGATTTGGTGCTCAATATGGGATATGATCCCTCAAATATAGATGTTGCAAAAGAACTTGTCAGGAAGAAAAATGTTGAGCTCTCAGTGTTAAGGAAGCAGTTCAAACTACCAGCTTTTGAGGACCCAATGACCAAGGAGAATGAAGAAACTGAGACTCATAAATCTGACATGATGAAGCTCATCATGGAACATAATCTGCAAATAAAACAGATGGAAGATAAAATGGAAAAAATGGTCAAAGAGAAAGAGGGAGCTATGAAAAGGGCTCAAATTCCAATGGATATAGTTCCTCTTTTAGTAGTCTCTATAACTAGATTTTCTACTTCAGGCACAACACCAACTACAGGTACAGCAGAAGGAGCTGAACAACTTGCGAAAGTTTTTCAGAACCTGTCCATTCAGACAATTGAAATTAAGAAGTTGTATGATGAACTGAAGGAATTAAAACATATGAATGCAGTTGCAGACAGTTCACATGCAACCGAGTAGCAAAGGAAAAAATGTCAAATTGAGGTTTTGTAGAAAGAAATCAAAGAATATTACCTTGGAAACAAACTTGGTTTGGAAAAGGAGATTTTATGGGAAGATATTACTGAATCAGTCAAGGATATATGGTCCTATATCAAGATAATCTTTGATCAAAAAGACTTGTTGGAGAAAGCTCAAGAAGCTATTGAAACTATCTCCAAGGAAATTGAGGACATGCCAAAAGTTGCCATTGAGGTAATCAAGTTTTTGAATTCTAAAGACACCTATGAGCTTGAAGAATCAGGTATAAATAATAGGATAACAGACATATTGGAAGTAAAGAAGATCATTACAAAGAAGAACCTAATTCTGCAGTTGGAGGAAAAATACAACAGCATTAATGTCATAGTTCAAAGATTTTTCAACAGGTTAGAACCCCTGATCAGCAAGGTTTTTCCCTCTATTCTTGTGATAAACGAAAAATTAATGCCCATTGAAGATTATGTTTGAAATCTTATAGAGGTAGGTACCAATGCAACTTTAGTTTCAAACATAAGAGGTGCAACACCAAGGGTTGTGTTGAATGCACTCTAAGATGTATTTTAAATTCTAAATGAAATCAGACATATATTTCCAGTAAAACCTACTTCTACTAAGTATACAAAAATGGATGAAGTTTACCGAAGAGTAACTAAGTTGTCTATCCCAGATAAGAAATGTTGGGAGCAGTTAACTGATTTACTTGACTGAAAAGAGGATCAAACAGAATTCAGTGTTTCTAGGAACAGGTCATCAACAATTCAACAATTTTCAGCATTTCCAGGAATAGGCCATCAATAGTTTTTAGTGTTTCCAGGAACAGTCATCAACAACTCAACACCAAAATAGTGACAGATCGACTATCAGTTTATATTCATGATTTTGTATTGATCTATTTTTGTAAATTTCTTTAATATATTTTCTTAGCTCTAAGATTGTATAAATAACTCCCTTCCATGAGTTATTAATGGTTGCACCCTTGAAAGAAACATTTGTAAGCATTGAATGCACTTGGCTTTTTCTGAATCATTAATACAAAAGCAAAGGATTCTGAGTTTTGATTCATACAGTTTTGTGTTCCCTGTAAGTTTTCCAGTTTTCATTTACTGTGTTCTTTCTTCATATTCTTAAGTTTTACAAAGATAAATAGATAGGAATAATTTTGTTTCAGTTTACTCCTATAAGCTTCTGAAATGATAACCTTTAAAGAGAATGAATTATATACACTGTTTGTTAAATTAATTCCTTCTAAATCAGAAAATCATTAGCATCTTTTGTAATCTTAGGTATATTATGTTAAACTTTCTGAATATTGTTTGAAGGTTTTAATACTTATGAATACTTAATTTTCTATTTGAAAAATGTAATAGTCATATCATCTTTTAGTTTTTTCTCATCACTAAACAAGCTATATCATTGTGTGGATTTTAATAGCAGCCCTTTGTTTAAATATTAATACTATTCAAAAGGTTAGGTATGACTGCCTTAAATCTGTTTCATACATTGGTCCTCCAAAATTAAAACAAAACCCCCCAAAACAAATATCTTAGATGCCCTGGCATGATAACTGACCATTATCATCTCAGAGATACAACACCTTGAAAGGCACCTCTAATTGTGTTGCATGGAAGGACCACATGGAGGAAGTATTGCATGAAAATGGGTTGCCAGAATACATAGAGACAAATGTTGTAAAACCTCAAGCATATGGTACTCAGAACCTTGCTTAGTGGAATAAACATGTAGCTAAGGAAAGGATAATTATCTTGGAGGGAACACGGTGATGCAGGAGCATCTGGACACCTCAATGAAAGAAAATTAGAGAAAGAGGGCAGGTGAACAACCACATGGACAGCCAGGCCAATCTTGAACAAGATCCAGTTAATCAACTGATTTTAGTTAAAAGATCAGTTACAATTGAATGTATGTATAAAGAACTAAAAGATCTTGAGTGAATCAAGAAGGGGGGAAGAGGGAAAAAGCCTGTGTGTATGAGAGAGGGCAAGATGTAATTGCTGGGGAAAACTTGGTTAAGGCTGAAATGCCTTGAAGTTGTAATCTGAATTGTAAATAATGAAATGTGTCATGGTGAATTTATAACGAAAAATTCTTCTTTGTGCACTTGTGTCTTTGTTCGTTTTTGTTTGAATAGTTTTCGGTTTTTCTTTTCTGTTGAAAATGAAAAATATAAATGCCACCGAATAGGCATGTCGATGAGCATGATCTTGATTTTATTTTTTTTAGATGAGGCAGACTATGAATGCGAGTGTCTGTGTCGAGGATGTTCAGGCCAGTATGTTATTCTTAGCCTGACATTCTAAGTGCGGGAAATCGGTTCAAGAAAGGAACGTGGATTCGGTTCCAGATAGGAACAACCGCTGAATAAATTTGTGGAGAAGAAATTCAAGAGAGAAGTCGCGTTGGGAAGAAGAATGAGGGCCGGCCAAGTTTGGGAGACTGATCGAGTGAAGGGCCCTGCGTGTAGGCTTTGATTGAAGTAGGAGTTACTGTACTTAAAGACTTCGGCGGTAATTGTTGGCTCTCTCATGTAGGTGACAGCAGCAACAACGACTCCAATCCAGCGGAGCAGAGACTCTACGCAAAAGTAAGGGCGCTGAGGTTTGGTGGTTTTATAGTTTGCGGCCAACGTTATTGTTCTCTTTCGTGGAGCGTAATCGATCTGCAATATTCGGGCGCCCTTCGTGCTCTCGAAGGGAGGAAGAAGATATTTCATCGTCATGGAGTTTTGGGGCGTTGAAGTGAAGCCTTGAGAGACTTTGGCATGAAGAAGGTGCTAAGGAAAATGAGAGGGTTTCTTTGTATGTCCACGTGGATGGTAAAAAGTTTGTGCTTGGGACCCTGTCCCATGGAAAATGTGACCAGATTGGACTGGATTTAGTGTTTGAGAAAGAGTTCAAGCTCTCTCATACATCTCAAACTGGGAGCGTATTCGTATCTGGCTACACTACAATAGATCATGAAGCCCTGGATGGATTTCCGGATGATGAAGATCTAGAGTCATCGGAAGATGAGGAAAACGCACACTAACCAGCGTTGTGCTGCTCGCATACTGAAAAGCCAGAAGGCCACTGTGCATGTGCCTTCTAAAATTTGTGCTCATGAAGTTGAGGAAATAGGCGTGGCGGTTTTTGAAGAAAACCCCGGTGGTGCTGCCTGGCGAAAGTTTCTTGTGGTTGGATCATTAGGAAGTGTTGCGCAGTTATGTTGAGAAGACTGGGAGAAGTCTCAGAATGGCTTAGTGGGTCCATAACCCACAGGTCCCAAGATCGGATTAGCAAAAATCTTGAAAATGAAGAGACCCTGAATCCCTTTTCAGCAAGGGGGTCTCTTCGTTTTCATCAAGTGGTATCAGAGCGGGAAAGATTTCCTGCGGAGAGGATTTTTTGCATGCAAAGAGGTACGAAGAAAGAAGAGGTACAGTTTGTTGAAGATTTGTAAGCTTGTAGTTTTTTTTGTGAAGGTGAGAAAATTGCAGTAAACCTGGAGCAGGAGTGCTCAATGGGTTCGAGAGGAGAGAACCGCGGAGATGCCGAGAGGACTAAGCTCAACAGAGAATCTTGGTAGGCAATCTGGTAGCAGGGAGGACTTGCTATTGCAGAGGTTTGGTTGTAGCTCACAAAAGGCAGTTCCACTGACGAAGTGAAACAGTGGGTAGAATTGCAAATTTCGAAGGAAAGCATATGACCAGGAGGTCATAATTTTGTACCTCGGGAGCATATGACCAGGAGGTCATAATTTTTGTACCTCGGGAGTCTGATGCAGGAGCATCTGGACACCTCAATGAAAGAAAATTAGAGAAAGAGGGCAAGTGGACAACCACATGGACAGCCAGGCCAATCTTGAACAAGATTTGGTTAATCAACTAATTTTAGTTAAAAGATCAGTTACAATTGAATGTATGTATAAAGAACTAAAAGATCTTGAGTGAATCAAGAAGAGGGGAAGAGGGAAAAACCCTGTGTGTATGAGAGAGGGCAAGATGTAATTGCTGGGGAAAACTTGGTTAAGGCTGAAATGCCTTGAAGTTGTAATCTGAATTGTAAATAATGAAATGTGTCATGGTGAATTTATAACGAAAAATTCCTCTTTGTGCACTTGTGTCTTTGTGCGTTTTTGTTTGAATAGTTTTCGGTTTTTCTTTTCTGTTGAAAATGAAAAATATTAATGCCATCGAATAGGCATGTCGATGAGCATGATCTTGATTTTATTTTTTTTTAGATGAGGCGGATTGTGAATGCGAGTGTCTGTGTCGAGGATGTTCAGGCCAGTATGTTATTCTTAGCCTGACATTCTAAGTGCAGGAAATCGGTTCAAGAAAGGAACGTGAATTCAGTTCCAGACAGGAACGACCGCTGAATAAATTTGTGGAGAAGAACTTCAAGAGAGAAGTCGCGTTGGGAAGAAGAATGAGGGCCAGCTGAGTTCTGGAGACTGATCGAGGGAAGGGCCCTGCGTGCAGGCTTTGATTGAAGTAGGAGTTACTGTACTTAAAGACTTCGGCGGTAATTGTTGGCTCTCTCATGTAGGTGACAGCAGCAACATCGACTCCAATCCAGCGGAGCAGAGACTCTACGGAAAAGTACGGGCGCTGAGGTTTGGTGGTTTTATGGTTTGCGGCCAACGTTATTGTTCTCTTTCGTGGAGCGTAATCGATCTGCAATCTTCGGGCGCCCTTCGTGCTCTCGAAGGGAGGAAGAAGATATTTCATCGTCATGGAGTTTTGGGGCGTTGAAGTGAAGCCTTGAGAGACTTTGGCATGAAGAAGGTGCTAAGGAAAATGAGAGGGTTTCTTTGTATGTCCACGTGGATGGTAAAAAGTTTGTGCTTGGGACCCTGTCCCGTGGAAAATGTGACCAGATTGGACTGGATTTAGTGTTTGAGAAAGAGTTCAAGCTCTCTCATACATCTCAAACTGGGAGCATATTCGTATCTGGCTACACTACAGTAGATCATGAAGCCCTGGATGGATTTTCGGATGATGAAGATCTAGAGTCATCGGAAGATGAGGAAAACGCACACTAACCAGCATTGTGCTGCTCGCATACTGAAAAGCCAGAAGGCCACTGTGCATGTGCCTTCTGAAATTTGTGCTCATGAAGTTGAGGAAATAGGCGTGGCGGTTTTTGAAGAAAACCCCGGTGGTGCTGCCTGGTGAAAGTTTCTTGTGGTTGGATCATTAGGAAGTGCTGCGCAGTTATGTTGAGAAGACTGGGAGAAGTCTCAGAATGGCTTAGTGGGTCCATAACCCACAGGTCCCAAGATCAGATTAGTAAAAATCTTGAAAATGAAAAGACCCTGAATTGGTTTCCAGCAAGGAGGTCTCCTCGTTTTCATCACACAGGATCATATTGTCTTGAATCTCCATGGAAAAGAAACTTTTTTCGCGACGTGGAAAGCACTAAAAGAATTGTTCGAGAATAGTAGTGACCATAGGAAGCTAGCACTCAAGGATAAACTTCGAAGTATCAAGATGTAGAAGAATGACATAATTTTGCAGTATTTGAGCAAGTTTACACAGTGTCATGATGAACTTGGTGGAGTCGGTGTTAATTTCCCTAAAGAAGACTTGGTAACCATAGCCTTTATGGGCCTTCCCAAGAGTTGGCATAGCTACCAAGATTCGGTGAATGGGGGGGAGAAACTACCGAGTTCGAAGTGGTTATGGTATGACTTGGTATAAGAGAAAATAAGGCGGAATACCAAATATGAGACTTCATCTAAGGGAGAGGATGAAGAAAGCATTGCATTGGTTGGAAAGAAAAATAATGGAAAAGGGATGAAATCCCAATCCAAACCAGAATCTAGTCAAGTGGGCAAGAAGAAAGATTTGTCAAAAATTAAATGCTTCCATTGTCATGAATTCAGGCACTATGCCACGAAGTGTCCACACAAGAAAGAAAGTAAGAATACCTTAGGAGGAGAAGAAGGTGAATATTTGGCTTCAAAGTTTGAGCTTGACTTTACCCTCATTGCATGCATGGGTAGCACAATGAGGGGGAGTGTGTGGTACTTGGACTCAAGTGCATTGTTCCATATGACGAGCAATAGATATTTTTTCAGTGACCTGGAAGACATCGAGATGGGGGATGACGAAAGGTATAGCATGATCGGGATTGGTACAGTCACCTTTCAGAGGTAGTTGGGCTCCCCCCTCAGGCTAAATAATGTCATGTTCATTCCATGCCTAAAGAAAAATCTCGTCTCTATTGCAGTTTTGGAAGGCCGTGATTATGATGTGATATTCAGCAAAGGGAAGGAATTCCTGAGACACGTAGCCATGGTACAGGTGAAGTATATCGGGGTTTGTGTGAAGAACCTGTACAAGCTAGATGTGAAGGATTGTGCTGCATTGAGCACAAAGGCGGAGAATTTGTAGAGCCGTGATGTCGGTGAAATTTGGCATAGAATACTTTGTCATTTGCATCATGACGCTTTGAATATCATATAGTAGACAACGACATGCCTCCCCAAAGGAGCACTTGAGCAGCAAGAGGTATGCAAAGGATGCACTTTGGGGAAGTACACAAAATCCACATTCCATGATCAGGACAACAAAGCACATGCAGTCCTTGAAAGGATCCACTCTAATGTTTGTGGACCTTTCTCAAAAACCTCCACTGCTAGGCACAAATATTTTGTAATTTCTATTAATGACATCTCATGGAAGTGTTGGATCTTCTTCATGTGAAGGAAGGATGAGAGCTTCTCCAAGTTCATAGAATTCAAGGCACTGGTTGAGAAAGAAATGGGCAAGAAGGTGAAGGATCCCAGGAGCAATAATGGAGGTGAGTATGTGTCAAATGAATTTAAAAATTTCTATGCAAAAAAATGCATTCAACAAGAGTTGATAGCACCCCACAACCCACGGAAAAATGGGGTGGTTGAGAGGAAGAACAGTATAATTGTGGGAGAAGTGAGTGCGATGTTGCATGACCAAGGCCTACCTATGCATTTGTGGGCTGAATCATGCAACATAGCATTCTATTTGCATAACCAGAGTCCTCATCGGATTCTTGGCATGATTACACCAAAGGAGGCTTTCTCGGGGAGAATGTCGGATGTGTTGCACTTCAAGATTTTTTGAGCCTTTTTTTATTGTCATGTCTCCAAAGAATCAAGGAAGAAGCTATAGAGGACAACATAATTGGCGGTATTTGTGGGTTACAAAGAAACTCCCCACAACTACCGTGCGTATTTTCCATCCCTCATATTGATAATTGTGCGAAGGAATGTAAAATTTTACTAAGACAAAGCCATGTGATGCTCTCTTGAGAGGGAGCTTTAGATCCAACCAGAAGAGGAGATTTTATCTCTGAAGGGGGAACCTTAAGAAGTTGTGGATCAACCACAAATTGAGTAGAGAGTGTATACAACCATTCAATTAGAACCATCTCGAGAAGGCAAGAAAAGCACTGAGGAAGATGAGAGATTTGTGCATGATGGGAGGGAGAATGTGGGTGCTCCTTCAAATCAGTACATGTGGAGAAGGTCACTAGATCAGTACACTAGCTACATGGCTCTAATGACTGAGCTTGTAGAGACTGAGCCATCCTATTTTGAGGAAGCAATAGAGCAAACTGTATGGGTTGATGCAATGGTGGAGGAATATGAATGCATTGTAAAGAACAATGTTTGGGAAGTGGTCCCAAGACTAGAAGACAAATCAATTGTGGGTTCAATATGGATCTTCAAGGTAAAGCATGCAGTAGACGAAAGCATAGAGAAGCACAAGGTCAGATTTGTGGCCAAGAGGTACTCTCAAGTTGAGGGGATTGACTATGAGGAGACCTTTGATCCTGTAGCCAGGGACTCATCCATTAAATCAATTCTTGCTCTGGCTGCACAGATGGGGTAGAACATCCACCAGATGGATGTGAAAATAACATTCCTCAATGGAGTTATTGAGGAGGATGTGTATATCGAGCAACCAAAAGACTTTGAGGCTTTTGATCAGGATTCTCATGTGAGTGGACCCAATGGTTGAAATCTCAGGCCCACTTGAAAGGGGTTGTGGCCAATTGAGCTATGGAGAGCTTTGTTGTAGTTGTTTGAACACAGGGGAGTCTCTCATCCCATGTGCATGGATGCTTGGAGCTGTACATTTGCAAAATGGGCATGATCGTCCTATTGACGACCTTTATTTGACCATTAGTCTAGGGTGGAGGGAAGTTTGATTTGGTGAGTTTGGTATCCCAATATGATAGGATGGTCTGCAAGATCCCAAAATGTACCCACACTTGTTCGAAGAAGAGCTTGGCAGTGGCTTTTGTTGTAATACTCTTATTACAGGTAGTCTAAATGGCCATCTTAGAAAATATATCAACGCCCACAAACACATAGTCATTGCCATGCTTGGTAGAAGGAACACTAGACATATGGTCCATTGAGATGGATTCCCAAGGTTAGTTAGGAGTAGGCAGAGGGGTGTACAAGCCTTGCTTCTTAATGGTTGGTTTAGAAATGGTATAGAAAAAGTAGGACCTAATATAATTTCCAACACCTTTCAAAGTTTCAACCAATAAAAGTATTTATATAGTACTTCCACTACCTTCTCCACACCAAAATGTCCTTCTACCCAACTATAATGTGCCTCTTAGATCGGCTTGGTATTCTTACTTGAAGGAACATAAAGGTAGCCCATGTAACACAACAGTGCATCCTAGAGGTGGAAGTTTGGAACTTGATTTCCTGCCATCAACATCTAGTATATGGAAATTAATTCCAAGTCACTATTGTATAATTGTGGCCATTTAAAGGCCTCGTTCCCACAAGATTTGAGAATCATGGTTAGTACCACAACTCGGGGCCAACTGAGGTCATTTGTGAGATGATTGGTGCTACCATTCTTGTATTTGATGTTCAATTGGAATTCTTGCAAGTACATGGGCCATTTCTAATGGTGTTCATTTTGTAACTTCCCTTATATTTGCATAAATTGTAGAGGTTTGTGATCAATGTGGATGATTGTCTCCTTCCCTTAAATATAATGCTTCATTGTCGATAGACCTACATGATGGAATACATCTCCTTATCATAGGTGGGATATCTTCGGGAAATATTAAGGGTGTTTCACTATGATAGGCCATCAGATGTCCATGTTGAATGATGGCTGCAACAATATGATAGTCCAAGGCATCTGTCATAATCTCAAATGGCTCTTGCAGTTCTGGTAAGGTGAGGATTGGTGCAAAGAAAAGGCAGTGTTTCAGTTCATCAAATTCCTTTTGTTGTGACTCAGACCAAAAATACTTTGCCTTTGCTCTGCCCTCGGTCATTTTACTGAAGGGCCCAACAATATAAGAGAACCCCAACATGAATCTTCGATAGAAGTTAAAATGGCCCAAGAAGTTGTGAAGCTCTGTTAGAGTCATCGAGGCTAGCCAATCTCGAATGACTTAGATCTTGGTTGAATCCACATGCAAACTTGCTTGTCAACTATGTAGCCAAGGTATTAGATGTTGTTCATGTCGAAGGAGCATTTTTCCAAGTTAGCACATAACTTGTACTACAGTAGAGTGTGAAACACCTAATTTATATGTTGCAAGTGTTCTACCCAACTCTTGTTGAAGATGAGGATATCATCTAGATATACAACCACAAAATAGTTGGTGAAAGGCCACAAGATATCATCCATCAGCCTCATGAAAGTTTCTAGGGAATTCGTTAAACCAAAGGGTATGACCAACCATTAAAAAAGACCCTCCTTTGACTTGAAAGAAATATTCCATACATTGGTTAGTTCTAGTGAGACTTGGTGGTACTCAGTGTTAAAATTTCCATGAAACTCTACAACTACTTAGATGAATTACTGAAAACTAAAACTAGTTAACTTTCACCAAGATATAGAGCCTCTTAACAACTTATAAGCAATGAAATAAAAACTCAAAGATAAAAACACATCACAAAATTGACACTTTTCTCAGGAAAACCTAACTCGCCCTTCCTTCAATCAAGGTTGATGATTAACTTGCTTTAGCTCAACTTCTAACTACCACATTGTTCTGTACTCAAACTGATGAAAAGTCCACTTAACTAAAGCTTCAACTCTACACATCTTAACTTGATAATTATTCCAATAAACTGAAAATAACTAATCCTAATTGACATCTAACTCATGAGGAAAATTCAAGGTCTTTATTGGCTAAGGCACAAGCTAAAATACCTTGCTTAATACATTTTAAACACTCCCTCTTACTGAGGAAGGGATTATGTACAACTCAAATCTATCCTCAAGCTTCTCACATCTACTGCAGTTTCGCCCTCTGACACAAAAGCATATCCTGCTACCTAATCTGAACCTTGAGCTAAGAACCTATCACATCTAAAAATCCTCTCGACTCTAGCAGGAATATGACACATTCAAGATCGGTCATATTGTCCTTTTTATCAATGATATCCAACCAGGTAACGATGCATGTCACTAGCTTAACAATGCAATGGTTTAGTTTGGCGAGATAAAAGCCATTCTTGGAAAGGAAACTAGAGTAAAATACAACAAGCTCAATGTAAAAAGAGCAAAGAGGTCACAGAGCTCACTTCAAAGGTCGAAATAAAAAGAGCATCCACTACGGAAAAGTTCAACAAATTTGGAAAGTTTCAATCTTATGAACAACAATCTCATCATCTATTGAATTCTTCCCACGCTTGACAACCATCAATGGAACACCATTCCCAAGGCCAGGTCTAGAATTACTCCAAATAGACTTCGACGTGTGGTTGATTCAACGTCGTCTTCATCAAGAAAATGTAGCTCTATGTTCCATGTGATCCTAAAGGTGAAGCGCAGAAACACTCTAAGTGAAATGAAATTTATCAATTGTGCCTCTAGATGTATGGTTGATTGATTGGTTAATGTAGAGATAGATAATTCTGTATGTCCCTATCTCGACAAAAGAGGTTGTCACCCTTTCTTCATCATGAATTTCGGGTAGCGTTTCCTTTTCCATAGTGGACGACGCCGTAGAGCAACCTTTCTACAAGATATAGGACATAAGGTTATTTTCTTCGATTTGTTAGGTGGGTGAAATCATTTGCATTGCATAATAAATGCAGGGCATGATAGGGCTTTTCGGTCTCTCGATACTTCCATAATAGCTCGAGAACTGGAATTTGGATATGTTAGTTGTATTACCAATTGAATAATTGTGGATCAACCGATACTACTAGTTCATATGACCAACGGAAATGATACACCAATGTTTTCCTTAGACATAAACATTGAAAGGTGGCTAGTTCTTCCAGAATGTCCACAACGGTTGGATGAAAATTATACACCCATCATGTGGAAAGGTAAGTTGTATTTAGTGGATATCAATCGTTGGGTTTTTCAATGCACCAATGATCCTGGCGATACCATTCCCATGTACTTCGACTTTCATAGGAACATCTGGACGGTGGAAGACAATGAGAATGCAACTTTCACTAAGCATTTAATGGGGTTTCCCATATTTCATCGTGGTTGTGAGAGTAATTTTATGGTTAAGACGAATTTAGGTAAATGTATAATATCCTCCAAATTTGAAACACTCTATGCAATATCTCACGCTACGAAAACTTTATACAATATTTTGTGCAATATTGAGGATCCCCATTTTGACGAGTATCCCATCGGAAATATTTACGCTATAGATGACTTAGCAACTAGATATATTATTAAGTTTAGAATTTATTATTTTTCAAGCAATTATTTAAGTTTTAAGGCTAGATTGAGACCACTCCTTTGGGCCCTTCATGTTACTAATATTCTATCTCTCCTGCTAGAAAATCAAAATTGAACTTAATATAATTGTTAATTTGAAGCCAGCCACATCATTCCCAAAATTTGGCGCTGTGAGGAACACAGCTCAAAGTTGCGTGCAACACAGCTCAAAGTTGCGTACAACATAGTGAAGAACTTTGGAGATGAGAATCGAGCAAGTCATTTTTTTAATAGATTAGCAAGACACAACATGTTGATTCAGTCAACCACATTATTTATATTGATGGTACATCGGAGCTTTCGATTTATATTGGCTGCAACCACCATAAATCGACCAAATATGTTGTCTTCAATGGTCTACATTGGAAAAAGAATCAGCAACATAGCCTAAGGCTTTACAGAAGACTAATGCTAAGAAGCACATAATAGAATATTTGTTTTTGCAAGAATGCCCAAGTGCATTGTTTTATAAGCAGTATTACCGAAAAGCCCATTACAGTACTTGACCTTGTTGTAAAGGTTGTAAAGGGAGTTGTTTTTAGTGTTGTAAAGGGAGTTATTTTTAGTGTAATTTTTTGAATTTTTTGGTGCCAAAATTTGGTAGAAAAATTGAGGTGAAATCTTCATTTGTGTTATTTAAACTAGTTTTTTTATGGTATATATGGATTCAGCAGTCTCAAAAACCCATAAGGCACTTAGAGTGTGCAGGGGTTACCCATCAAACTTATGATTTCAATAAATTCCTGCCTGAAAAATTAGACCAGAAAAAAACCCACAAAAAAAATTCCAAAAAATCACACCAAAAACAAATCAGTTGTAACGTAATACAATAAAGGTATTCATAAATATTGTCCATTGTGACATCTTTATGAAAGGAATTTGGGCATTTACATGCACAGGTAGTAGACATTTATCAGTATGAAAGTCTCTAGTTCCTTGTAGCTAAAATATCGCATTACTAGCTATTTTAAAAGGTTGAGATGGTGAATGATGAAAAAATTGAAAATGGTGAACGGACTTTATGTTAGAAAATTATATATTATAGAGCAATGGAACACTTAGAATATTGCAAAAATATAAACACAAAAAACGCATAAAACAAGAGAGACATAGATATACGTGGTTCACCCAGTTTAGGCTACATCCATGGAGAAACAGCCAGTCCTTCTTTTTATATTATCCATCAAACTGAAGAGATACAACCTACAACAGATCCACTGTAACTCCCTCTTCATTCTCAATCTCCTCTCTCTTCCTCACTGAGAATACAGATATATGTAGACGCAATATAATTCCCTCATATATAGTGAGGGGCTGCCTTCTAGGGCAAAAAAACCCTAAATTAAACATAACTTCTACCATCAGAGCTCTGCCTAATGAATGGCCTAGATTGACTACAAAATTACAACATTTTATAAGGCAATTTTACATCTATTCTTAGCTTCGGGGGTGCTGCCCCCGATCCCCCCACTAGGGGGGGGGGGCTCCCAAAGGTTGTAGTTACCCCCCCTGGACCCCCCCTGCAGCGAATATTGCCCCATTACAAACTGGGGTCCAATGCGGCGATACCTTTGAATACAGAAGATAATCAGGCTTCACACCCAACAATCTCCCACTTGGAGACTAATTATAGCAACTCCACCACTGCTTCATTTGCTGGACTTGGTTATTTCTCATCTTCTTCATCATACTTGAAGACCAATTGAAACTGAGCAAATTCTCAGTTTCTCCCTCGTTACAACTTTTGTTAACATATCTGCAGGATTCTGGCTAGTGTGTATCTTTTCTAGCTTCAACTATTCATCTGCCAATGCTGACCATATGAAATGGTACTTGAGCTGTATATGTTTAGTCTTGGAATGAAATGCAAAGTTCTTTGCAACATGTATGACACTCTAACTGTCACTATATAACTTGCCCAACTCCTGCTTCTTACTCAATTCATCTAGAAACCTTTGTAACCAAATCATTTCTTTACTGGTCTCTATAATAGCAACATACTCTCCTTCTGTTATTGAGAGTGCAACAACACTTTGCAGTTTTGAGACCCAACTGACAGTTGTTCCACCTACAGTAAACACATACCCTGTTGTGCTTCTCCTATTATCTTTATCACCCGCCATATCTGCATCAACATATCCTCATAGAACAATGTTTGAACCACCAAAGCATAATGCTTTATTTGTGGTACCTCTCAAATACCTGAGAATCCACTTCACCGCCATTCAATGTTCTTTTCTTGGATTGTTCGTGTACTTGCTTACAACTCCCATTGCATGTGCAATATCATGCTTTATGCAGACCATTGTATACATTAAGTTTCCAACTGTTGATGCATATGGAACTTTAGACATATGAGCCATTTCTTCCTGAGTCTTGGGACACTCCTCCTTACTTAATTTGAAATGGCTAGCCAAAGGTATATTAACTGGTTTTGCACTCTACATATTAAACCTTTTCAACACCTTTTTATTAATATCAATGTTATATTATATGTTTAAGATTATATAATATTAAGTAATATTGAACATTAGTAATCATATATTAATATTATATCAGACGTTAACCACCACTATCATCATCATAATATATAATATAATATAAGATTCATGAAGAGAAAGGAAGAGAGAGGGAGAGAGATGGAGTTGGAGGAGGAGAGATGGAGGGAAGAAGAAAGATATAGAGAGAGAAAGGTGGGGAGGAGAGGGAGTGACAACAGAGAGATGGAGAGAGAGTGAGGGGGAGAGGAGAGTAGGAGGGAGGAGAGAGAGAGAGAAAGGAAAGAAGGGGAAGAGAGAGAGAGAGATGGTATGTATGCTTGGGGGCTAAGATAGAGATACAAATAAGAAGATAGAGAGGGAGATAGAGATATAGATGGAGGAGGGAGAAAGAGAATAAGAGAGACAAAGAGAGGGAGGGAGACAGAAATAGATAGATATGTAGGGAGAGAGCGTGTACGTGTTTGGTGGGGTGACATAGACAGAAAAAGGAGAGATGGAGAGAGATATAGATATATGGTCGGGTGAGAGAGAGAGAAAAGACAAGAAAGACATAGAGAGTGAGGGATAGGCAGAGAGAGAGAGAGAGAGAGAGAGAGATGGGGGAGTGAGGGAAGGGGAGATACAATGTTATTCACTAAATTAGATACATTGATTTCAGTGTAGATGTTGATTCTCAATCGTGTTTGTTTGATTGCACTAGATGCATTGTTTTTAGTGTGGATCTTGAATTCTAATCCTATTTGATTGCTTGCACTTCAGTGTGCATGTTGATTTCTAATCTTATTTGATTGTTTGCACTAGATGCATTGATTTTAGTGTAGATCTTGATTTTTAATCTTATTTGATTGCTTGCACTAGATGCATTGATTTTAGTGTACATCTCGATTATAATTATAATTTATTACTTGCACTAGATGCATTGATTTTAGTGTAGATGTTGATTTTGTATTTGGTGTAACTAGATGTATTATGTACATTGATTTCAAAGTAATTATCAATTAATAATGTGTATTAATTGCGCCAAGAGGCGATTTCTAGCCCAGTATGCAAGAGATGTTGTATTGTCTTGTCCTGTAAACATTTTGATTAGGTCAAATAAAACAAAAATACCCTATGTTAAAATAAAAATTATATTTCTATTATTTTTTATTAATTTATGTTTGGTAGTTAAGGTAAGTTTGACTTGGTCAACTTATTAGTGGTTTTTGAGCTCCAAAATTATGAGAGCCCATGGTATTTCTCATGGTATTCATGTGGAATATAGCCTATTTAAAGGGTTAATTAAACCAACCTAGATCCATCTTCACTCTGGATCTACCAAGCCTCAAGAGGGATCAAATTTCTTGAGATGCAAAGAGATTTGATCCCTCTCAACACTTGGTAGATCCTAAGTTAAGATGGATCTAGGTTCGTTTTAGTGTAAGCAAAAAAAATAGTATTGACAATGTGTATTGATTTATGTGTTACATCAATTCAACCATAAATAAAATACTTGCATTTTCATCTTATATAAACTTTTCACTTACCTAAAATGTTTGCTTTTTGAAATTGTAAACCATTTGTAATTGATTAGATACTTATTATTCCAATTTTCCATCATTCAACATTGTTAGTCACTTTGCATTCAAATGGGGTAATAGAAAACAACTACCATTGAAACTTACTTGGATTTTAATGCTTCATAAGTCACAATGGTTGGCCTTGGAGAAAACTACTATTAATATTGGAGAGCAAGACATACAAGGTATGACGTTTACAACAATAGCCTGAGTTAGAGATTTGAATGGTCTATGATTTCAAGCGCCTTTTTGAAATGATCCATATGAAAATATGGCAAAACTAATAGGCGTGACAATAAGAGAAAAAAAAATAGAGTGAGAATGAGCGTAATGAAGACTATTTTTAATTGAGTACACTCTTATTATTCATATTTTCTAGCATTCATCATTGTTACATTGTCACTTTGTATTCAAAAAAATTATTACATCATTTTTCAGCATTCAAGTTATTAATAGTCTTTATCATCTCAACAAACTAAGGTAAATGAAAAAATTTAAAATTAAAGTGACCAAATTAATATTAGACATATCTATCATATTTAAAATTATCAAAATAATTAGATGTTCAACAAATTTTCCATGGTTGCACATGACTGAAACCAGCCTATATCCATCTTAACCCCAAATCTATCAAGCATCGAAAGGGATCAAATCTCTCAGTGTGCAAACATTTCCTCAAGTTTTGCACTCAAAAAAGAGGTTTACACCTCAAGAGATTTGATCCTTCTCGACGCTTAATAGATCTTGGTTTAAGATGGATTTAGGTTGGTTTATATTCCAATACATTCTATTAACTTTTAATCATCCTAACAAAAACTCTAGAGGTAGTTAGGAAAAGTTTTAATATGATATGGTGTCAAAATCTTAGATTCTAAATTATGGTGTTTTTACATTGAAATGCACATTCTACAACACAATATGAGTGAGATGTGTAGTTCATTCTATGATCAATTTGGACTTGTTACATCTCCCTTTTAAATTAAAAATAAAAATATTTCTTAAAATAAAAAATTATATCTTATAAATATTTGGTTATTTTAATTAAAATCATTATAACATCCATATGAAGAAGAGTGTATTTTCCTTTGTGCTTAACATAAAGTCACATGTGATATAAGAATATATATATATATATTTCCATTATCAATCATAAATAGAATATTTTAATGAACTCATTTACTTAACATAATTTTATATTAACTTTATATAGTGAAACAATGAAAATATCAACATAATTTTATATTAACTTTATATAGTGAAACAATGAAAATATCAACATACTTTATATCAATTTTATATATAGAGTAAAGTAATTGAATAGGAAAATATATGTATTTCACTTCTAAAAGTGAGAAAGATGAATAATTTTTTTTATCTTTAAAATATATTTGAATGCAAATCTTAAATAAAATATTTGAATATTTATATTAACTAATACATTTCAATATCAATTTCATATATAGAGAGTAAAAGAAACATATAATTTGATATTCACTATAAATAAAATATTTCAATGTCTACTTTAAATCAAATAATTTTATATCAACTTGATATACATAAAGAGAGTAATTGAAAGAAAAAAATTGTAATTCATTCAATTCTTAAGATGAAATTTATATGTGGTACTTTATTTATATATATATATATATATAGTGAGAGAGAGAGAGAGATTTTAATGTCAACTAGGTATATATTATAAAAGTTGGAAAAAAAAAAAATACTTATGGTTAAAACATTTCTTTAGCCTAACTAAAGTATATTTGTTTGAAATTCAATCAATATTTATTGGAATTTCAAGTTTAATCCATGCAATATGAGTACCCAAGGGAATTATCAAGGTGTTCAATCCATTTATGCATTTAAAAATGTAATTTAAATAATAAAAAGATACAATCTCACAAATAGTTGTATTGTCAAAATATTTTATTAGTGTTTTGATAAAAAATGGAGATGTGTAATTCCTTCCATGCTCAACATGATGTGTGTGTGTATTGCTCAAAATAAAAAAGATGTGTAATTCCTTCCACTCTAAATAGGAAGTATACACATGATATGTGTGTATGTATCGTGTAAACTTTTTTTCAAATTTTACATTCTAAAATAAGTTTGTACTTGAAAATATTTTCTTTCCATACTTTATAAATTTAAAATTAAAATAAATCTAATTATCACTAACCCATTAAATTACATCTCACATTATTTTTTATTATCATAAATAAGAAGCTTCAATAATTGTATTCATATCTGTAAACAATATAGATAAACCTTACAATGATTAGTCTCTATCACGCATACATGTCGCAGATTGCAAGTAACACTTTAATGGTTATTCACAAGCCAAATTCATCTTGTAAAACAGAAGCATAAAAACAATAGCTAGCCTTTATCTCTCAGACTGTGTCATTGTTATTAAATATATAGCATTAGTTGAACGTTTTAATGACCCGGTGTAATGTTGCTTCTATCTCCAAGAAACCAATAATGGAATTCAACAAAAAGGGAATATTCGGTTTAAAAGTATGTTGTTGAAATTAATCTAAAATAATACATAATGTTTGATTACACTAAAGGTGTCTCTGTGTAGGATGGGTAGACAATGTTCATCCCAATTTAGTGAACACATTGGCAAAGGTAGATTCACATATTGCCTTCAGATCCACTGACTTGATGAAGAAAACAAGAAAATCATAATGGTTCTCTATGATAAGGCGCTCCCTAGTGATATCCCTTTGAATTACATGTCATTTTTAATCAATTCTAGAGCTCCTCCTCCTTCACAATATGGCATATAATATTACATAGGTCTTAGAAGGATTAGTTTTGGGGGAAAATGCTTGAAGTTGCCTTCTAAGTTATTTGGATTGGACAACGACGACAATGGAGGAGCCATAATAGATATGGGCACTACTTTCACTGTCTTAAACGAAAAATCTTCAACTAGCTTGTCAGTGATTTTGCTTCTTAGATTGGATACACAAGATTTGGTGATGTTCAAGCTAGGATTGGCATAGGACTATGTTACAATGTGTCTGGTTTAGAGATTATTGTGGCTTGAGTTTGCATTTTATTTTAAGGGTGGCTCAAATATGGCATTGCCTGTTTTCGACTATTTTAGTTATTTTACCGGTTTTGATTTGATCTTCTTGACAATGATAAGCAACAAAGGGGATTTTGGAGGATGATATTGTCCCTGTTGTGATCTTAGGAAACTATCAGCAGTTGGATTTTTATTTATTCTACAACAGAGAGAAGAATCATTTAGGATTCACTCACTAGACCTACCAGACATTCGGTTGAGCAAACAAACCTGTTGCTTTTCATAGTTTAATGTAGTTAATGTCAAATAATATTGATCGAATAAATAAATTAAATCATTTGCACCAAAATCAGATCATCAAATTCTTTGTCAAAATAATGAAACTACATATCTTACTCTATTTTATTGTTTAAATTATAAGTTTTATTATTAATGAATTCCACCACAATCCCTTTTGGAATTTAAAAATACAATAATTAGGATGCTTTTTCAAAGTACTTGATTACCATTTGTTCAATTCTATAAACAAAATCTGAAATAGTCAAAATAACCATTTGGCCATTGAGCTTTTTCTTTCGATTAAATAAATTTCATAATTAAAATATTCAACATAAAAATGGTGTCATTCATCTTTTCTTCAAAGTACCTGATTGTCACTAATGAGTGAGACACACATGTACTCTTATCCATTTTTTTCAAATTACTAATTGGAGATGCTTTCGAATTATTAATTTTGATTATTTGTGTATATAGGATGAATATTATGTAACAATTGATTTATAAACTAGTAATTTTCCTTAAACGTGTAAAGGTATACTGAAAGAATAAGAGATCCAAAAACTTTACAAACATTTTTGGAATTACTTTAATTAAAATTTTTCAAAAAAACTTTTATGACTATTATATCAAGTGGGCTTACCCGAATTCACATGCTTTCTATTTTAATAATTTTTTCTTCAAGAAGAGGCTTTGGACATGGCAAGCAGTTGAGATCTCTAATCATTGTTTGAAAACTTAATGAAAACTTAATAATGGCTCTAGCCTGGCAAAATTTTGTCTAACTTTTGGTCAATTTTTTTGTCTAGTTATGTGAAGTTATAGTTGTATTAACCTAACTGAGAAAAACAAAATGGTGAAAACCCATTATTTTGTCTTCAGAATTTTCTTCATCTTCCCAAACCTTTAAAGGAAATTGTTAATTATATCTTTTTAAATAAACCACATACAACCTTTATTCCAGCATATAAAATACTAGAGCAAGATTAGCAAAACCTGAAACCAAAGGAAGAGGTCTGCTATGGCCCTCCTCGCAAGAAAGAAGAAACAAATGCTATTAATAATGTTCAGATCTGCTCGCACCCACAAAAGCAAGGTCCGGTGATTCTCTCACTCACAAACCTTCACATGGCCTGCCACACCCCTAAATACATTACACAAATTACATCTATAGTTGTATCTTGATAATCTCAATAGGTCTACAGATCAAATCCCTTATACCTCAAAAAATACAGTAGATCTACAAATCGAATCCCTTAATGATATTGTACAATGATCAGAAATTGTTGTTCAAACCATATCTATTAAAGTCACGACCCAATCTTCATGTTTAACAAGCGAGTTATGGCAGCAAACACTAGAATCTCAGGGACATCAATTCTCCAACCCTCGTAGCCTAACCTTCATATATATGGACAAACAAAATAAAATCTTAAATATCCTTCATTAAAAATAGGTGAAGAAAACACAATCGGTTCTCTATAAGAATAAAATAAATACATGATGCAAAGCCACAAACCCTACACTATCACAGTGCGGATTGATCCCAGGTTTGGACGAATACATCTTTCGTCGACCCTAAACCTGTCATTTAAAGAATGCACAAATGAAATCGACAATCAGGGTCAATGGCCAGAGAATCTTATATGAAAATTCCATAGTCTCTTTCTCACGACACCCATGGAGGTAGTTGATACTGTGCAACGATGGGTCAGTACAACCAAGTGATGACAACTAAGTAAAGGGTGATCAGTGATCTTAAAAAATATGAAATTGGTCCCACTTTTGACTTTCCTTGCCACTCTTTTCGCCAAAGCATCTTTTCGTGCATGTTTACATCTTATCCAAGCTGTATTTTTAACTAGAAAATTAAAGGGTAAAATATTTTTTTTTCCAGTAAGAAGAAAAAGCAGAATTTATATTCATATAAAAGATATTTACATAGAGAAATACTTGATATATGCATAAATCAAATAGATGAAACACTGGGCTGAAGTAGAGTACAATCGAAAACTGGAAATCTTATATGGAGAGATGCAAGTAGAAATATGTAGTGAAACAGATAATGTCCATCCATAAACATATGGATAATCATTCAGGTCCATATAGATTAAGCAACTCCATCAAAATGAGAAGATCAAGGAATGTCCATCCATAAACATATGGATAATCATTCAGGGCCATATAGATTAAGCAATTCCATCAAAATGAGAAGATCAAGGATGAAATAGACAGACTTACCTTTTATGAAGAAGAAGAGTCTATTGAGCAAAAGAAGACAAAAAAGCAAAAATGGATTAAGTACCCGGTAAAGAAAAGTCTTCAATCTGATATGAAATTGAACCCATTTGAATCTCCATTTTCCATATACCTGGCTGAAATGTGAGGCCTTTCTTTGACAGTTCATCAGCACGAGAATTATGGGACCTGTCGACATGATTAATTGAATAATCCTTTTTGTTGTTCCATAATATATTTATCCTATTCATCCACCCAGATAACATGGAGTTCTTTATAGATAATTTCCTTGTAACATGTTCTATCATGATTTTAGAGTCCCCGTATATCTGTAGATTCTGAATATTCAAGAAGGAGCTTAAATGCAGGAGACCAGCCAGGGCCATAGCTTCGGCCTTGTTGTTTGAACCTTTAACTCCATTCCAAAATATGGAAAAATGTTGGTCTTCATTCATTGATATAAAACAGTGACAAGCACATATACCCCATTGAGCTGCCCCATCAAAGAAAGCTCTCGGATAACTCATCAAGACCTTTCTCTGATCCTTTGAATTTCTGGATTTTTGTATAGACAATTTAGTAGGGATAGAGTTATGATACGAAATAATCTTCTCAAACACAGACTTTTTATCTTCCATCCCGCCTTGGAATAATAACTTATTTCTTCGATTCCAAACTGACCACAAGAGGAGTTCAGGAATGGATCTTAAAGAAGATTTCTGAGAGCTCCACAAACACAGTGCTTCCTGTATTGCTAAATGATCCACCAAACTAAAACTAAAAAAGTTTGCTAGATCCTTGCCACGTAGGGTTTTTTATTGTGAAATACAAGCCAGGAGAAATGAATCATTTTATTTGGAGCCCATGTTTTTCACAGAGACATCGGGAAAATATTCTGAAAAGGAGAGGGGATTTCCTTTATTAAAACTGAGTAGATTTCTTTTATCTGAAATTCTTCCCTCTCCCTTTTTCCCCTCTAGGTAAGGGAGTCCTTTCTTTCTATTATACATATACCAGAGCTTCTCATAGTCATCATGATATTATTCCATTGTTGTAATAAATCTCCCCTTAGACCCAATACTTGTGGATCCTTCCATATAGGAATGCCTCCCTGCCATTCTACTATAATTTGACTCCATGTGAAGATTCCTATCCAATGAAGAGCCTTTATGATGATTGGAGGAATAATGAAACTCTCCCCTGTGCCCATAATATGATCATATCCAATATACACATCCCTGCCATTCTAGACATTCCAATAGAGGTTTTGGAAGAAGAAAGATTCAATTTTCCGGAAACTTTGCCATATAGCAAATCCATGAGGATTGCCAATAGAATACAAAACTACTAGATGCCAATCTGCAAGCACATACTGACATTCAACACTTTGTACCAGAAAGAAGAGTGTATCCTAAAGGTAGCAAGTCGATACATGACATAATTTACACAAAGGCAAAAAGAAAAGCCTTATTTGCAAAAGATGCTCTGCAAAGAGATTTTCATGATATATCAGGAATATGGAATCATGGAGGAATCTGCAATGGAATATACGAGAAATATTTCTGCATCCATCGTACCAGGAACCTAGCATGACCATGGCCTACTCAAAATGTGCCTTATGGCCAAAAGGAGATCCTAAGGTTGTTTTCCCTGACACAGTTTATGATTTTGCAGGTTATAAGCAGCTATGGTGGGATTTCCTTAATGTGGACGACAAAGAAGAAACCCATTATACTAAATTAAAATTTATTACAATGAGAATCTTTCAAAGAAATCAACAATGTGAGTGGCTCCAGAAATGGTGGGTCGACTATGGTGTCAACAGAACAGCGATGGACCCAGTCTATCATGAGTCATATTGTTGAAACCATTGTGACACATGCTTTGAAAATAATAGTCCAGAATGCTTTCACACTATCTACAAAACTGTTAAAGAAATGATAGTTGGAGAATGGTCACCCTTCCATGATGACAATATAGCCTTAGAGAATACATGTGTTGTCATTATGAATGGTTGGTTTTAACCAAGGTAAAGCATCAAATCATTTTGGGAAAACCAACGATCATCCGAGGATTTTTACTAAAGCCTAGGACGAATTATTGTACAAAAAGCATAGATTCCCCGAAATCATTGTTTTCTGACGATTCTCATGGGCTTGTCCATTAAAAGCATCCATTATTGTAATAATGTTGCCCAGTCACAAGGACTAAATTGTGGTTGGCTTTTCTTGTGGGCTTCGCTGGACAAAAGCATCCATTTTGTAAATAATGAAGACAACATATCTTTCCGTAAGGTTTACCTTTTCCGGACTAAGAATCTATGTGCGGAAGTCACTTCGGTGTTACCCGAAAGCAATGATTCTTTCCACCTGTCCGATGCTCTACAGGAATGTTTTTCCCCTCTCCTTTGCTATAAATTGAGGGTAAGGCTCATTCATGAGGCATTCGGATTTGGAGAGTCTTAAAGTCTTAGAGAGTCTTAGAGATCTAAGAAGCCTGCGTATCAGTGTGCTCGGCACTGGTAAGAACCTAAAGTGGTCAGATCTATTAGCAGTAATTCGAGTTTGTATATGAGTCGACTCTGTATATTCTAAGGCAGAGCCTCTCTGTTGCCAGGTAGCCTTCAGTAATGCTTGTTCTTCTGGGAACGACATAAAATCTGATAAATGCAATGATAGTCCATCTCTGATAAGGAATCATCTCTATCATATATGATTTGTAATATGAATCCATTTTGAGAAATAAAATTGAGTATACGTTTCCGCATCTGAATACTTGTGTGCATTTTTCATTGTCTGTTGTGGTAGTAGTTCTCTTACAATATTCATTCAAATTTCACTGGAAGTTCATTAGGGGTTCGCCAAAGGATTGAAGGGACGCCAGACCATTGTTAGGCGAGGTAGCCATGAGTTGAGGTCATAGAGCACGAAAGATCTGAGTAGGTTCACACTAAGTTCACCATAGGTTTACCAGGAGTTGATTTGTGAAGACAAATGAAGAGACACAGCAAGGCCAAGAGTCAAAGCAAGCTTGTGATAGAAGCCCCTGCTCTAAAATCGGTATCAAAGCTAGATCTCTGAGGATTCTCCTTTCGATTTTTGAATCTTTGTTTGTATTCTTTTTTGGCTCTTTTCTTTTCCTTTCTCCTCTTGACTAAAGGATCATCAACAATAAGTCCATATTTGCTGCAGATGGACTTTTTATCTGGGAGTTTTTAAATCTTCTCCAAAGATTTGTTTACTTTAGAGCTTATGCATAAACTCACCAGGGTTTTTCTAATGTGAGCATAGATCTCACCCCAAGTATAAGATTCAAATGGTAACTGAAAAACTTCTTGTAACCTGATATAATCAACAAACTTGGATGGAAGAACAACAAGATAAACCTGTTTCCATAACAGATTTTTTGAATCTTTTACCTCATATATTCTCTGCATCTAGTCTCTATGAAAATATTCATATTGTGACATCTTATGACATTTTAAATTCATAAGAATGACTTCATTCTTGTCGACTATTTCACTTTCATTACCACACCAGTTTTCAATAATCATAGATGTCAAAGCACCTATCATATTACTTATAGTTGTACCATCTGAATTATGAATCACATCTCCAGTTTCATCTTTAAGCACTTCTGCTTCCATTTTAGCTAGCAATTTTGGAGATGATTCTGTCTCCCACCACCTGAGCAATGTTCCTATAAAACATTGAATAATAGTCTTGCAGGCCTCAATTTCACTTTTCCCTCTTAAACACATGGGTTTATATTCTGTGAACATCATGTCAATTAGTTATCGAATCTGGCCAATGCTCAAATTATCAATATTGCATTCTCTATGTGATTCAGGGAAGAAAGTGTGAGCTTCTGGAAGCTTGCCTTTACCTTCTAGATTAGGTGCAGGATATTTGTTGAACCTACTCTCAAGTGGTTCATATATAGGAAAGATCTGAGAATCAAACTCTTTCTTTTCTTCTTCTACTTCTTTGAAAAGGGAAGCAATCGTGACTTTCTTTATAGCCTTTGGTGTTTTTTCAGAGGACGTGGCCACTTCTTTTGGAAATAATGTCGAGAACCTGTTGATGGGCTTAACAAGATCTTGAATCTTTATATTTCTTTTGTACAAAAAAGAAGTAGGAATTGGTTTGTCTGTTTTTGCCAGACTTATCTTTTCAACTCTCTCAGTCAAACCAGATATAAGATTTTTAGTAATATCAAGATGATATACTATTTTGTCTTCTACTTCCTCTATCTTTGTCAAAGATTCTTTGACATAAGAATGAACAACAGATGAAGTATATTGTACATCGTTGAGGCTTTTGTTTACCTCATTTATTAAAACTTGAACAGTGTCAAACTGTTTCTTTATTTCTGCTACTTTTGTTGTATTAATCTCCAGACCCTTAATTGTTGTGTTGGTTCAATTAATCTGTTCACTGGCTTTTTGTATCCTCCCATCTATGCCTAAGGCATTGTCATTTTTCTGCACCAAAGGAGTTGCCTTAGCTGCATTTTGATTTTCTCCAATAATAATTCCTCTGTATGGAGGAAAAGTAGATGGGGTCTCTACCCTATTGCCATCCAAAGCAGTCCAAGCATGTTTAGTAATTGAAGAGGAGGATGAACCAGTTAATACATTCTCAGGGGAAAAATTTCTCTTCCATTCATAAAAGGAAATCCATGAATTTGTAACTTCCATATAATGTTTCCAATCCTCAATTAATTTCTTCTTCTCTTCAATAGTATGGCTTAAGCAAAACTATTCTGCTTCTGGATTAGTGAACAAGTCCCAATTTAGCATAGATTTCATCCACTTGGAACTTATTTATGGATTTAGGCAACCAGACATAAGGGTAAAGAACTTATGCATCTCCATGACTGCAAGATTTTTACAGTCATCTGGAACAGGACCAAATCTATAGGCAGGGATTGAACCTTTAGCTTGCTCAAGATAGCCTAAACCAAATGTGGGTTTAGCTGGCTTGATGATACTGAACATTTCTGTCAATCTAGGATCCTCTCCTTCAAGAGTAATAATCTCATGCATCATCAGAACATGGTCAGACTCTGGCTCATATAGAAATGGTATGTCTGAACATTTTGGGTTCGGGCATGGATTTACTGAAGTGGAAGGAGGAGCTTCTCCCATTCTTGGATGGTGATTTACATGTATGACAGATTCGGCAAGAATACATAGGTTTACAACAGCTTTACATCCTATACATGTAACTTCTAAAAGATTGAAGTTAACTATTTGGGGAAACTCAAAAAGAGAGATACGTTTACAAGCAGTGGAGCTAAAACAAGTGGTATCAACAATGGAGGGATCTCTATAATACTTTGAACTTTTGAAGGCTCTTTCAATTCCTCTGTAATCAATGGTAGATCTTCTGGGAAAAGAAAAAACAATAGAAGACTGGTTTTCTTTGATATCAGCAGAGGTTATTCTTTTTAAAGCAAGAGGCTTGGGATTAGCAACTACCTAGTGTTCGGGAAAGGTGAGGCCTTCCCATCTGATAGTTTGATGTTCTATTTTTTTATTCTTTGAATCTGTGAGAACAACAACGCTTGATTTAGAATCACGATTGGGGGTATGTCGTATAGCTGGCCATAAGGTATTTGTGTGCCGAAACATCCTTTGGATTGTATGGCTATGTTATGTCTTTTTTGGTGCATATCAAACCCTGAGGTTTGAATCTGTAGTTGCAGGATTTGATCTATTGTTTCATTAAAGAAATAGATTGAAAAAATAGGATAACAGTCAAAGTATATTAGGCCATGTGACAGAGGGGCAACTATACTTCCTATCAGGGAATCGGTATACTTTTTGTGGGTAAGATTACGAATTGTGGCCAACACAAAAGTATTTAACCCTTGATGAGTCAAAGGGATGATCCCAATTCTGATACATCCCAAACACAGATATTTGGTTTGTAATCTCTTAGCCTCGACCTGTAGAGCTTTTGGATCTAATAGAGGAATAGACAGGATATTGTCAAAGTTTTCCTAGATCTGACTTATGGATTCTTTAATACTAATTCTGGTAGCGGCTTTTAAATGAAATATAGATAAATCATCATAAACTTCAGAAGCAAAGATACTAGGTAATTTCCAGCGAGCAGAGGGTTGCGACTCTTCATATTCAAGTTCTGCTTGATTTAAGACTACTAGAACTTGATGCAAACACGTCCCTAAGAGGGTTCTCTTCTGCGGATAGCTCTTTGTCTTCTAATTCTCAGAAAGAAACAAACTTTCTGAATGAATCCATTCTCAATATGAGTAATTTTAGAATACCAACTTCTCGAACCAGACGTTACTGGCTCTTATACCAATTTTAGAGCAGGGGCTTCTGTCACAAGCTTGCTTTGACTCTTGGCCTTGCTGTGTCTCTTCGTCTGTCTTCACAAATCAACTCCTAGTGAACCTGTAGTGAACATAGTGCGAACATACTCATATCTTTCACTCTCTGCGACCTCAACTCACGGCTACCTCGCCTAACAATGGTATGGCATCCCTTCAATCCTTTAGCGAACCCCTAATGAACTTCGAGTGAACTTCGAATGAAGATTGTAAGACAACTACTACCACAGCAGACAATGAAAATGGCACACAAGTATTATATATATATATATAAGTTTCAACGATGTATCATTGATAGATATATTAAATCCATGATGAAAAGTGCATTTAAAGTGAATAAAAACATTTTGACTCTTTTTAATTTGTACCATATTATTTCATTATATAGTGTGTTGTACCATTAACATTGTCTTCATGTTCTTGCACCTAGTACATGTCATGTGTCAAAGTCAAACATTATAAGAACTTAAAGTCTAATGGAGTATTTGGTTGGCATGAAATTTTATTAGTTTTGCAATTAAGTTTGTTTCAATTTTTAACATATGTATTTACATATTTATGCTCTATGAATAAAATGCATTACTTAGAAATGTGAAAAATTATGAAGATAGATTTGATCACTTCTTTCAATTGTGTTTACATGGTACTCAATATTTTGGTTGATAAATTATCAAAAAAGAAACTCTAAAATTTAGGACTTCATGCTAGATTATTTTACTTGAGTTTAGAAATGATTTTCTTGTCAACATTCTTTCTAAATCAACATTTTTTTCTTGGATTAGTTTATATGTATCATATGTAATAGTTTAGTCAACGTTTTTTTGGATTAGTTCATATGTATTATATGTAATATGAGTCATCTCTTATACACTCCACAACCATAGGTCGTCGAAGTGTGGGGGGGTCTGTTGTACATGGTCAGGCTCGTGATAGATCATGTAGCCCAACCAGTGTGTTCCACTCGTAGATCTTGGCTCTATAGGTAGTCGAACATCTTCACCTACATATAGTCTGACATCTTCACCTACTATAGGTGCATTTTTAAATCCTCTTTAAACTTTGTGTTTTTGTTATGAAATGTCTTTAATTTTTAAATTGTCTTCAACTGATGCGTTCAAATTTAATTTATATGTTATTATGCTTCTAGCACGATTTGATGTTGTACTTTGGTGAAGACCAGCCACTCCATGTGCTCACGCATGTATTCTTCAAGGGAATTATTGTAAGGAGCATTCTTGTAGGTGTCCACTCAGTGTCCACCATATGCTTAACAGTATGATAAACTGGATGGTTGCATGCTGTGTTACAGTG
Organism: Pinus taeda; assembly: GCA_000404065.3. NCBI lineage: Eukaryota > Viridiplantae > Streptophyta > Pinopsida > Pinales > Pinaceae > Pinus > Pinus taeda. The sequence continues at coordinate 378,264 of APFE031626138.1, read as the reverse complement.
CATGATACAAAGTTTACCCATATTCTTGCAATATTTCTCATGTTCTACTGGATCCATCACAGTTCTATTAATTCCGTAGTCTCTCCACCATTCCCTCAGCCATTCATTTTGTTGGTATCCTTGATAATGCCCAACCGTGCTAAATTTGAGCCTTGTATAGTGAGTTTATGTTTGGTCATCAACATTAAGGAATTGCCATCATAATTTCTTATAATCTGCAAAATCAAAAACAGTGTCAGGAAACATAATCTAAGGGTCATTTCTGGGCCATCTTGCTGCCATATGGGTTTTAACATGGTCGGGTTCATTCTGTAGGTCACGGGTTCAGTATATGTAGACATGTCTTTCATAGATTCCCGTACTTTTTCTTCCATGGTACCATATAGTAGCAATGTCGTGAAAGTTTTGCTCTAAAGCTTTTCTTGCTATCTCAGCATTTCTTATGGCTTTGTCGTAGATCATATCATGTATCCATGCTCTTCCTTTGGGATAAACTTTTCTTTCCGGCACATAGTACTGGAGATCTGTGTGAGGCTATAAATTTGCGTCTAGGACCTTTGTATTTCTAAGTTGCCACATGGGTCTCAAGTTTCTTTTATAGGATTCCCATTCTAGTTCATCTGGCACAGTTTTCATTGTTTCCTTCTTTCGATCATTTTCCCATTCAGTAACAATGACCAAAACTTGTTCCTCTTTTTGTTCAATGTATTCTCTGCTTAAAAAATTAGGAAGGCTATTATATTTTTCTCTAATATGCTCTACTGAAAAATCAAAGTCAGCGAAGAGGGCTTGCCATCTTGCAAATTTTGCTTCTCCAACCTTATTAATATTCTTTGTCAATACCTTTTGCATGGCTAATGCATTAGTTCTGAGGAGAAAAGGTTTATTTATCAGATAAACTTCAAATTTACTTATGCAGTTCCAAGCTGCTTTGACTTCTCTTTCAATGACAGAGTAATTCTGTTCTGCTGCATTCCAGACTCCAGAAGCAAATTGGACTACCTGTTCTTCTTTACCAATCCTTTGTTTTAAGACTCCTCCCCATCCAATATTACTTGCATCAGACTCAACAATTTTAAAGGCCTGGTCATCAGCTACATATAAAATGAGTAGAGATTTTACCTTAGCTTTGATTTCCTGGACAACTTTTGTATGAAGGTCCGACCATTCTAGAGGCTTCTTTCCTAACCTTTTGTTGAGAATTTTTCTGTCGTTGGCACAGTGCTGATAAAAATTGCTGACATAGTTAAGGCAACCCAAAAACCTTTGAAGCTGTGTTTTATCTTTGAGTTCGTCTAGGAATTTGTCTGCAAAGTCGATGGCATGTTGTTGGAGAGAAATTTGGCCATTGCAAATTGTATGTCCTAGAAATTTTATAGAAGTCTGGAACACTTCTATTTTCTTTCTACTCAGGACCAATCCATTTTTCTATACTAGCTTTAAAAAGATATTTACATGCTTAAAATGCTCATCAATGTTTTTAGAAAAAATCAGGACATCATCAATATAAACAATCAACCAGTCAAAATAGGGCTTGAAGATGTCATCCATCACCTTCTGGAATTTTGAAGGAGCATTTTTGAGCCCGAAGGGCATAACATTCCATTCATAATGCCCTGCAGGAATATTGAAAGCAATTTTGAACTTGTTTGCTTCATCAATGGCGACCTGCCAAAATCCTGCCTTTAAATCGAATTTTGAAAATACCTTGGCACCTGCAATTCTTCTGATCAGATCTCCCTTGTGTGGGATGGGATAGGTATCATCTGCCAAGACTGAATTCAGAGGCTTATAGTTGATGATGAGTCTAGGAATATCCCTGATTTGTTCTGCCCTTTTATTTACATAGAATCCATAGCAATTCCATGGGTTGTTGGATTCTCTTATCAGTCCTCTATTCAGTAGTTGTTGGATCTCCTTTTGGCAAAGATCCCTATATTCTTTGCTCATTGGGATGGCTCTGCTCTTGTAGGGTTTTCCAGCAAATCCTTCTTTGTATGGCAATTTGATAATATGCTGTTTTCAATGCCAGAAGGCATTAGGCTCTTCTGAACAGCATTTTTCTTCTAGCTCTTGCTTGAGATCTTGGATTTTTCTTTTTACCTGAGGTAACTTTCGTTGTTCCTCAATTATGAGCGTGCTTTTTAGATCTTTAAGATCTGTCAATAGGGATTCTGCTTTGTCTAAATTTTGCATGGCCTGGACCATGTTTGAGACCCTTGGGCTGGAGACATAAGGGAGTTCGATCTTTTTTCTTTTCCCCTTTGATTTAGTGATTCAGATCCATATAATGGACCCGAATCTTTGTGCGGATGTCGCGCTGGTAAAGACTGAAGAGCAATGATTCCTCTAGCTTTAAGTCTTTTCTTTGTTCCGACCCAGGACAATGCTTGTCCCCCCTCTCTCCTATATAAAGAAGGGTAAGGCTCATTCTTCGGGGATCAGAGTTTTTGGAGTCTTAGGAATTTAGAGTCTTGTGTGTTTTGAGTCGAGGATATTTCCTGCTTTGTATCTACGGACCTACGTGTCTAATCTGCTTGCATCACGAAATTACTCAAGTCTTTAGGTGGTTTGGAAGCCTGTGCATCAGTGTGCTCGGCAGTGGTGAGAACCTAAAGTGGTTGAACCATTAGAGTCATTGTGTCTATATATTTCTCGCTGAAACCTTTGAGGCAGAGTCTGTCCATCGCCAGGAAGCCTCTGGTATTACTTGATCTTTACGATCAGTATATAGTCCAGTAAATGCGACGACAATCTATCTTTGTAAAGAGTTTTCCCTCTGTAAAATATTTGAGCATCTGAAATAATATGAGTACACCATATTTCCGCCATTTGAGTATCTTTGTGCTTTGATAAAAAGTCTGTTGTGATAGTAGTTCTGTTGAGTCTTCGTCCAAAGTTCGCAGGAAGTTCGCCAAAGGATCGAAGGGACACCAAGGTCGTTGTTAGACGTGGAAGCCGTTGTGTAGGCCGTAAGAGTATGAAAGATCTGAGTAGGTTCACCACTGGTTCACTAGGAGTTGGCCATCAACACTAACGAAGAGGCACAGCAAGTTGCAAGCTCGTGACAGGAGCCCCTGCATAAAATTGGTAGCAGAGCCAGTAACGTTTGGTTCTTAAGGTTGGTACTCTAATTAAACTAAAGTACTCTTATTCAGAATGGAATCGTTCAAGAAATCTATTTCTTTCCGTGAACTTGAAGAGAGAGACTCTCAGGCTGAAGAAAATCCTTTATGAGACATGTTTGCTAGTAGTTCAAGTAGAACTTTAAACTCTGCTGAACTTACATATGAAGAAACTCACCCTTCTGCTCGTTGGGAATTGCCTCATATATCTCCTTCGGAAGTGTATAGTGATTTAGCCCCCTTTCATTTGATTGTTGCATTTAGGATAAGCATTAAAGAATCTGTCAATCAAGTCCAAGAAAACTCTGACAATATCCAGACTATATCTCTGTTGAATCCTAAAGTTTTACAAGCCGAAGCAAAGAAATTGAAGACAAATTACCTGCATCTAGGATGTATCAGAGTTGGAATTAATCCTTTAGTCCATAAAGGATTACACACTTTTGTGCTTGCAACAGTCAGAGACATGACGCACAATAAGTATATTGATTCCATCAATGGTGGAATAGTGGCACCCTTATCTGATGGCCCTGTGTATTTTGACTGCTACCCAAATGCTCATATTATCTATATTCCATTCCCTATGAGAATCAAGGAAGAAGGTGTGGGCTTCAGGCATTTTCCCTTTTCCTTCAATATCAGGAGCAGAATATCTAGAAAATCTATGTTCTAGGGGTTCATAGATAGGGAAATCTGCGTCTCTTGGGGTTTCTTCTCAGTTTCTTTGGCTTCTGCTTCAACTTCCGCTTCCTGAAATAAAGAAGCAATGCTGATGTGTTCTGATTTGTCAGCATTTGATGAAGAAATAGTTTCTTTGGGAAATAAAGAGAGAAACTTATGAATATTCCTGACAGGATTTTCGATTTTTATATTTCTCTTTACCAGAAAAGAATTTGGAACTAGCTTTTCGACCTTTGACAAATGTACTTTTCCAACTTTTTTTGCTAGGCCAGTAAGAAGAGTTTTAGTTGTATCAATGTGACCAACTAATTTATCTCCTACCTCTTCCATTTTGTTCAGTGATTCTCTGGCATAAGAACAGGAAATACTGGAATCAAATTGCATATTATTCAAACAACTATTCACACTATTCAATGAAGACTGTACAACATCTATCTGCTTTTTTACATCTTCTGTTTTTGTTACATTCATCTCCAATCGTAGAAATACAAAAAGGAAAGCAAGTTGCAGTCAGCCACGAAAATGAAGAAGAAGATACCTGGTATTCGACTGCAAAAGATCAAGAAATCCAGATCGCTGAAGGGACGTAGGATCCAAATTTTGGATTCAAAGACATGAGGTTATTTACTATGACCTATCAGCAGCGTCATGTTAAGGTAAACATTTGTATCCAAGGAAAGATTTTTCAAATGATTGCATTATTAGATTCTGGAGCACACATTAATATCCTAAATATGAAAAATATTCCAGCCAAATATTGGGTTTCAGCTGAAAGAAAAGTAGTTGGCCTTGGGAATAAGCGAGTATGAAGTTCCCGGAGCTTCATTATGTTTTGATACGCATTGTGTATATATGAAATTCGCCATAGCAGACATTCCTATAGATTGTATATTAGGAAACATATTTCTTGCGGCAGTCGAACCACATGGTTCAGTTAGATTGAAAGGAGGAAGATCCGGTTATTTTATTTTATACATTATTTTATAAAATCATTACCCATCTTTTTAAGAAATATACATCCCAAATCATTTATTTATTGATAAATAAATAAATCGATAATTAATTTTATATCCGAATAGATTGTACATCCAACTACATACAAATTGTAGAGTAAACAAGTGACAACTCACCATAAGAACATATTCAAATTATACACCTAAACAAGTGACTATAGGCAAGTACACAATCCGTAATAATTTAGTGTAGACCCAAATACAACGTACACAATCCGTAATAATTTAGTGTAGACCCAAATACAACGTACACCCAACCACATACAAAATTAAATAACCAAATAACAGATATGGGATATTCTCATATATATATATATATATATATATATTATATATATATATATAATTTTTTTCAAGCTCGATACTATACACAAGTATTAAATTAAAAAAATTATATTAGGGAGGTGAGATTTATTTTTATTACTGGATAATTATATTTAATCCTCATTTGCTCAAATTTTTAAATTATATGTATATATATATATATATATATATATAATATATATATATATATATTATATATATAATATATATATATATATATATATATTTCAATTGAAGGATTAAAGAATTATTCTTATTAAATTTAAAAATTATATTTAGGGAGGTGAGATTATTTTTATTTACTGGATAATTATATTTAATCCTGCTCAAATTTTTAAATTAATTATATGTATATATATATTTCAATTGAAGGATTAAAGAATTAAAGAATAGGAATAAAATTCTTATAGTGAAACTTAATATTTTGCAAATCCATCTTAACAATATATTGATTTTTTTTTTTATAGATATTCTTGAAATTGTTTAACTGTATGAATATTCTTGTAAATCATATTAACATTAAATTGAATTTTAATGTTTTGATAGGTTGAACTGTATGAATATTCTTGTAAATCATATTAACATTAAATTGAATTTTAATGTTTTGATAGGTTAAACTGTATCAATATTCTTGTAAATCATATTAACACTAAATAGAATTCTAATGAATATTCTTGTAAATCATATTAACAGTGAATAGAATTGTAATGTTTTGATATATTAACACTAAATAGAATTAGAATTTTAATCTTTTGATATATTGAATTTTAATCTTTTCATATATTGAATTTTATTTTTTTATATGATATGAATATATTTGTAAAATCTTGGTTTTAAGGGATAGTTTTTAAGAGTTTTTTTTAGGTTTGGTAAAATTTTCTTATTTTCGAGTTTATATAGGGTAGCACAAAATTTAAATTTAAGATTTTTTTGATATATTGAATTTTATTTTTTTTATATTATATGAATATTTTGCAAAATCTTGATTTTAAAGAATAGTTTTTTAAAAGTTTTTTTTAAGTTTGGTAAAATTTTCTTATTTTCGAGTTTATATAGAGTAGCACAAAATTTAAATCCAAAATTTACACTTGAGTGAGAAAACAAACCGCTCTAACTGATAGTTAAATCCATCTAATTCTTTCCTAAACATATATCCTCGGGTAGATCTACCCGACCTAAATAAACCCATGGATAAATCCCTTCCGATACATCTATGTTTTTTATAAATATTCTTACCATAGTTTAGAGGCTGGAAAAAACACTGTCAAACGAATATAACTGTAGACTAGCCTGAAAAACACTGATATAAATATACCTGCGGGTTAACATGACACCATTAACCGAAATCGTATTAATTTTACGAAATCTAACACCTTACATTTAAATTTCAATTTAATTTTTACCATCTTTTCCTTTCAAATTTTTATATTCCAGTTTATAATTATATTTCAATCAATATTCTTATTTATTTTCCTGGATATTTTTGGAAGATAACCTTTAGCGATCCTTGTGCGAAGCGATTTTTAAGTGAATGAAGGACAAAATTCCACAAACGCAGTCTCTGCGTGGAGCTCAGAAACCCTACTCCCACTCCTAAATTTATGAAGCTTCGCGGCGCACAAATTTTGTGCCAAAAACCCTCATCATGCTGCTAGCAATCGTCGCCTGTATATGTTTCATTATCCACCCACGATGAATGATAAGAAAAGAGAAATTCGATCATCTACAGGAACAGATCCACAAACCCATCAAACCTGCAAAGAAAGAGGCACCGCCGGGCAAAACAGCCCCGCCACAGCCCTCCGTCAAGAAAGAACAAACAATTTTCATTATTAATGTTTAGATCTGCCCGCAAGCGCACCCGCAAAGGCAAGATCATGGAAACCTATCAAACACAAACCCTTACAGGGCTTCTCTCGGCCTTAAATTACACAATATAAAAACAAACCCTCGCAAGGGCTTCTCACGGGCCTAAATTACACAATATAAAAACAAACCTTCGCAGGGCATCCCACGGCCCTAAATTACACAATATAAAAAGCTTAAAGCTATAGCTAACTCGAACCACAGAAAGAATCTAGTGCCAGGGTTTATAATACATTCAAGAACGAAAAACTGTCCTTCGCGTCCGATCCATGAAAACCAAAGCCCGATCTTCACTCTTAATGAGCGATACCTCGATTAACAAAAGAATCTCAGGGGAGATCGATCCTGCAGAGCTCAGATCCTCTACTACATATTTATGGATACAGAAAATAAAATCTCAAATCATAAAGATGCGCGGTGCTTCAGAGAAAGAAATAAAAGATGAATCTTAATGGAAACAACATGAAAACCTGATACAGAGACAGAAACACTAGACAACTTCACGCAAAGAGGATCGATCAAAGCATAAATCGAATGCAGCTGGATCGACCCTAACCCTGTCATTTAAAGAACGCGCAGAGTAAATCGACGGCTAGGATCAATCACAGACAATATTATATAGAGAATATGCCACCATCCAACGGTGAAAATTGGGTTAGCTGCTTTGTCACGATAAGCAAAAGTGGGGTGGGTAAGCTGGCACGAAGTTCAGCTCGGCCACGTGATGACTACTAAGCGAACGGTGATCACGGATTTAAAAACTGGTGAGCGGTCCCACCGTTTACTATCATTTTCACCTTTTTCACCCCCGGCATATTTTTGTTAATTCTTATTTTTATAATTTTCCGAAAATAGAAAAATTTACAACTTTTTTTTTCAACTAAATTATACAATGGTTATCAGTGTTTTTGATGTGCAGCTATATTCTTATGTATAAATAAGAAATGTCACTAGATGAGTTTAGGGAAGGAAAGAAATCTTATTTTTAAATCTGGAGTTGTAACATTTTTTAAATAAATTAATAAAATATAAAATTTACACAATTTTCTAGGCCATCAACTTGACATTATTCTACCATGAAAAAACTTCCATTCAGATCACATATAAAATTATAATTAAATAATTTTATAATTTTTTTAAAGTTATTATTTGAAATAGTTTATTTTCGCTCCCGTGGTCGGGACGGACGGCTTTCCGCCTCCCGACCTGTGACGCATGCTTCGCTGCTCCGCAGCTATATGTTCATCAATTTTGCTTCTGGTTGCTTGCGCCCAACAGATTTGTCTTATGCTGGGTTGTCTCATGTTGGCTTGCTGTCAAGTGTGACGTAACAGATATACGGATTTACATATAGAGATGGATTATATATAATGCAATATGTTGCTTTTTCAACGGGGATGCCTTTTCCCTGAAATATAACTTTCGCAATAAACTTTTATTATAAAATTTGAATCTCAAGAGAATTAATTTCAAACCATTTTGAAAAAAATACCAGTTCTACAAAAATATTCTCACCGGCCATAATGGCAACATCCCAAAAGAAACAATATAGACATTCCCTTCAACCAAATGGGATGTGTTTAAAGATTTGCAGGAGGAGGTTAATCAATTTTATATCTAGTTAGAATTTCACAAGGGAAATACTTATTTTTGGTGGGACCAGAAAAAAAAATAATGTGAATATTCTACGTATACAAAATCAATAAAAGTACAAGCACTCAAATTTTATATTGAAAAAATAAAAAGATCAAGTCACTCCTCCCACATTCTGCAAATGCAATCAGCTCTTCCCCTCCAACATGTCATAGGCTCATTGAATTTTTGATAGAGTTTCACAATCAACTTTAGACCTAGTAGGACTTTTTGATAATGTTTTCACAATAAAAATACTCAGTTGATAAATATAGGGAATAGAATTCTATATTAAAGAAATAAAAATATCAAATCAACAAACTCCTCACACATTTGACTCTTCAGCAAATGCAGTCAGCTCCTCCCATCCAACATTGGACTTAAATGCCTCTCCACAGCCAAAATCTTCATCATGTTGGAACAACGCTTCTTCAAGTTAAATTCCATGCCAGCAAAAATATATAAAATTTTGAAAACTTCCAACTTAACCTATACATTGAAGCATAAGGAAGACTCTGCTTTTAAGATGTTATACTTTATAAAAATATGGGCCTTCAGCTTAACTAGAAGAATTTAGCGAAAGGCAGTTTTGATGTAATTCTAGTTTTCTACTGGCAGCAAACCCAAATTTACATTAATTCAATTTTCTCGGTTATTATAATAATAATAAGCAGCAAACCCAAATTTACATTAATTCAATTTTCTCGGTTATTATAATAATAATAATATATAAATTAGCTTATAAAAATAAAAATTACATAAGTGTGCAGAGGTTTGGTCTGTCGCCAGTGGACAATCTGTTAAGTCCTCTCTGTTAAGGCTTCTGTGCCGCTGTGCAGGTCACGAGTTCGACATTGTCTTACTCAGGCTGGGCGGTTCCTCCTAGAAGTTATAGTGGGGTTGCGCAGTTGCTCAGAGAGGTTATAGTAGCAGCGGGTGGGATGTTGGGTGGTTCCTCCTAGAGGTTATAGTGGGGCTGGGCGGTTTCTCCTAGAAGTTACAGTGGCCGCTGGTGGGATGCTGGGCAGTTCCTCCTAGAAGTTATAGTGACAGCCAGTTCCTCCTAGAAGTTATAGTGGGGGCTGGGCAGTTTCTCCTAAAAGTTATAATGGTGGTTTCTCCTAGAAGTTATTCCATCACCGTTACCGATTCCACTAGTCAACAAAAATAATTACATATAAATTAGCTTTTCCAAAAGACTAACCTTCAAGTTACATGAAATGCATCATGTCTTCTAAATTCACGTGAAAATTTTCTGTCGGGCCTCAGCTTTTCAGATTATTGAGATATTTTCTAAAAGCACATTCGAAACTATAGAATCCTATGTTTTTCCGAAAACAGAATGATATTTTTTGAACAGCTTTTGACTCTGCTTTTACTGAAACCAGAATGGATCCTTTGCTTTTTCTGAAAGAGAATAATATTTTTTGAATGGCTTTTGACTTTTCTTTCTCACTGAAACCAGAATGATAGACTTATGATGGTGTAACTATTCATCTTTCAAATCATAAAATACTAAATGGTTTATAAGTGCTTCATACATTTATGAGCAAAAAACTGAGTATCATGGTGTAAAATCCTGGTACAGGGTTGAAGTTTGAAAATCTCGATCCTATCGGGATGATAGACCAACCCACATCGTTTTTCGTAAGCGCGCCTCCGCTGATTTATCTCTCAAAATTATGTACAATTTATTGTAATTAGGTTATTAACTTACTTTTCATTTATTTATGGAGTCAAGATTTTACAGTCTAGTATGATGTCTAAGGATATATTTTTTTTAAATCAAAGGTTGAAATTTTTGTTATTTCATCCAAAATCTAAAAAAATTAATTTAGAGATTGAAAATTAATATACAATTTAATAATCATAAGATAATCATATATTTACATCAACAAAAATTTACTACATTTAAAATTTCCAATTAAGTAAGTGTCACATTTTTACTCTTAACTAAAGTTAATGTATTTCTTAAATAAGTAAAGATTATTTCAACACAAAAATATAAAATCTTTCTCTCCACAATCTTTAATTAGATATTTTTGTTACAAAAAAAAAAAAAACAAAAAGAAAAACATATCTTATCCTATAGATATATTAAAATCTCTAAATACATAAATATTTCCACCTCAAAATTGTAATATTTGAAAATATTAATTTGATGCAATTTTGTTATCATATCATGTAAAAAAATATCATTAAATCCAATATTATTGTTGAAAGATTAGTATTCATATTAATATTATTATTAAAAATAATATTAATATGAATCTATTATAATATTAGTATATTTTTAGAAGTCTTCTTGCTTGGTAGATTTCTCATTTGACTTTCCCGAGACCTCGTTAATAAGTTGTCTTAAAGACTTGGGCAAGCTTTCCATGTCGAATGAATCATTTTCTTAGTTATAGTAAAAGAGTCTTGATTTTAGTTACCGCATGCTTGGGTTATTTAGAAACATCATAGTCTATAATGAATCCAATAGAACAGTACCCTTTCAACGGTAATGGCATCTGTAAACTTTAAATCTAACATCTCCTTTGTAGCTCTCTTGACAAAAGTGGAGATATTGGTAAGCAAGGTAGGTAGGTGTAATAATCTTTACTGATGTCATTGTGTGGTTGCATATTTACGGGAAACTTATTCAATATGTGGTTGAATCTTTGATTTAAGTCATTTATTCTCTTTGTTCTTCATCTTGAGGTTCTCGAGTTCTTTTAACAATATGGCAAGAGTTTTATCATCTACAAACTTTTCTAAAAACAATTTTTTAAACTCGGCCAATTGTGAATGGAATTGGACTGTGATACCATAGACTTTACTTTTTAAAGTGTACGAAAAAATTATACAAGCAATGTCATCAAATCGTACCTTAAACATTAGTAAATGAATATAGAAGTCATTAATATGCTCTTTAATGATATATGTTTCTATAATTTTATATATAATTTTATGAACATTCTTAACTTTACTTAGCTATTTCAAGGTTCAATTAAAAAACACAAATTAATTTGAATGTCAACTTGTCCACTCAATAATAATTAGTTTGGAGTCCCAGAAATCACAATCTCCTCAATTTCCAACCATGTAACAGCCACAAAACACCTACAGTGCTAACATTTCAACTCTACTATTAAATCTGTAACCTCAAAACCAATTAAAATGATAAATTATCCAAAATTTTAAAAAATATATCTTCACCCCACATGCTCCTTTTGAAGTAGCCCCATCAAAAAAAACAAAGAACACTGACGATCCAATTACCTTACAAGAACATGTTCTCCTAGGCAGCTTTAGCCTTCATGGCCCTATCTCTTGAAAGAAATCCAAAATCTTCATAACAGAAAGCCGCACATCAAGGACGATATGTTTGAAAATCCTAATATTTTTTATCCTCCATATCCCGACAAATATAAAAAAAGAATGCTCAAAGTTCTTTCTATATGTCAATCCACTTTGAAAAGCTCTAAAATTAATACTTCAACTAGCCTCGGAGAAAACATTTCCCATCTTCACATTTATGGCTATTCCCTCTGAGTAATAAGTTGGATAATGGGAACATCCCTACATAAAATTATACTCTTTCACCCCCCTTTCAACACATACAACAAATTACTACATCTTTCACTCCCATCGAATATGATCATGTCTATACAAACTAGAACCAAAAAAACTCCCCAACTCTCAAAAGTTAGGCTAGCATTGGGCTCCAACATATAGAAAATCACGACCACTAAAAAACACCATAATCACCCTAATAGCACTTTAAACCTAAATAATATCTACTCTTCCATTTCAAAAAAATTACATATATAAAACTATAAATCAAACCATAGATTTATGGAATTTTAGGAATTAGAAACAATCAAC